>JADRCD010208217.1:0-30554 GCA_019843815.1 Montemys delectorum | reverse complement strand
AGAGAGAGAGAGAGAGAGAGAGAGAGAGAGAGAGAGAGAGAGAGAGAATGCATTAGAGTATGAACTTCTAAGCCTCTATCACTCCTCAAAATCAGAGCTTAAACTCCATCACAGGGCAAACACAATAACACTACATAAACTTATGGTCCTGGATTGGCACATGGACCCTCCCTTACTAGCATATTCCTGTGAGCACCTACATTGTGCCAAACACAGGGGAAAGGGGAATAAGAGCCTTCTCCTGGCCTCAGGGCCTCACGAGTACCTTGGAGAATTAACCTGGGTTGCATAAAGGAAGCACACTGTTAAAACCCCAGTAGGAGGCTCCTCAGGTCTCTCAAATCAAAATCTCTTGAAGTAAAACTGAGGGACTTGAATTTTTCTGAACCTCCACAGTTAATTCTGATTCACAGCAGGGTTGCAAGCTGCTGACCTCTACATTAGGGCTATCCAAAAGGACTTCCACAGTAATGGAGAGTTCTTTATCTGTTCCATCAGCGCCACCAGTCATGTGTGTACGAGCACCTGAAATATGGCTAGAGAACTAAAGAAGGAAAATTTACTTAATTCTTATTAATTTAAAATAGCTTATTTGGGGGCTGGAGAGATGGCTTAGCAGCTAAGAGCACTGACTAATCTTTCGAAGGTCTTGAGTTCATTTTTTTTTTAAAGATTTATTTATTTGTTACATGTAAGTACATTGTAGCTGTCTTCAGACACTCCAGAAGAGGGCATCAGATCTTACTACAGATGGTTGTGAGCCACCATGTGGTTGTTGGGATTTGAACTCAGGACCTTCAGAAGAGCAGTCAGTACCCTTACCCACTGAGCCATCTCACCAGGCCAAAGGTCTTGAGTTCAAATCCCAGCAACCACATGGTGGCTCACAACCATCTGTAATGAGATCTGACGCCTTCTTCTGGAGTGTCTGAAGATAGCTACAGTGTACTTACATATAATAAATAAATAAATCTTTTCTTTAAAAAAAAAAGGCCTCTTTGCATGCAGGGCTGAAGACGATGCAGTTCATTTGGTAAATTGCCAGCCTAACATGCACAGACCCTAGGTTTGATTCCCAGTACTATAAAAGAGCAGATGTGGAAGTGCATACCTGCAATCCCAGCATTCAGTGAGTGGACCCTCAGCATCATAGCAGGTTCAAGGATAGCCTGGGACACATGAGATTTATTTATCAATAAATAAGTTGGCTGTACGTGGCTAGTGATTGTTGTAATGGTCCACAAAATTCCAGAGGACCCTAAATTCTATGCATCTATTTATTTTCTTTGTTTGTTTGTTTGTTCGAGACAGGGCTTCTCTGTGTAGCCTTGGCTATCCTGGAACTCACTCTAGACCAGGCTGGCCTTGAACTCAGAAATCCGCCTGCCTCTGCCTCCCAAGTGCTGGGACTAAAGGCGTGCACCACCACGCCCGGCTTTATTTTCTTTTTAGATTCATTTATTTTGTGTGTCTGAGCAGTTGTGGGCTGCCATGTGGGTACTGGAATTGAACCCAGTTCTTCTGCAAGAACAAATGCTCTTAGCTGTTGAGCATGTCTCCAGCCCCCCATTTCATTTATTTTGAAAAATTTAAGGCCAGACATGGTGACACACACCTTTTAACCCAAGCACTGAGGAGGTACAGCAGGCCAACCTAGTCTACAGAATGAGTTTCAGAACAGCCAGGGCTACAGAGAGAAACCCTGTTTAAAAAAAAAAAAAAAGCATTACTACCACGTGTGTGACTGATGTGTGCACATGAGTGTGGTCTGGTCAGCAGACAACTTTGCAGAATTGATTCTCTCCTTACACTTTTACATGGGTTCTGGGCTCTAACCCAGATTGCCAGGTTTGTGTGGCTAATGCCCTTACCCAGTGAGCTATCTGGACAACCCTCGGTTATTTAAGACTTCATGTCTCATGGTAACAGGTTTTGCATGTGTGTTTGTGCACGTGTATGCATGACTATGTCTATGTGTATGCACATGCCTATAGAGGTCAGAGGTTGACATCAGGAGTCTTCCTCAGCTGCCCTCCCCACTTTTGTATGTGTGTGTGGGGAGCTGGGCATATGTAAGTGTTCATGCGGGTATGTGATGTATAAGCGTATGTATATGTACATGTCTAAATAGACTAGAGGTCAATGTCAGGTGTCTTCCTCTATTACTGTCCTTATTTTTGAGACAGGGTCTCTCCATAAAAATAAAGCTTGCTATACAGGTGGACTGACTGGCCAACAAGCTCTAGGGATCTTGTCTCCGTGCTAGGATTTGCCCACAGCAATTAGCCTCCTTCCTCTAAGGATACTCTTATCTGCGCTGAGGAATCCTCCTCTGATTTAATTGATAAAAGCCAGTCTGGTGGAACTAAGTCTGAACAACTAGGTAAGTACCCAGACCAGATTCCAAGCTTGAGGGGAATGGGGAACTGGCGGGGGACAGGGACGAGGGTGGACAGGGACACTTACGAAGTTAACCTTGGTGACAGATAAAATGACCTTGCTGCTACAAACTGAATTATGCCCCACAAAATTCGTATCCTAAAGTCCTAATATTTGGAGATAGGTCCTTTAAATAAGTGAAGAAGCATTAAAGAAAGGAAGTTAAATGAAATCCAGAGGATAAAGCAATAATCCAATGATTGGTATACCACGGAGCCAGCTGCTGCAAGGAAGGAAGGCCTCAGCAGGGCCTGAGCAGCCAACAGTTATCTGGTACCAATGGCCAGGGTTAGGAGAAAATAAGCTCCATTGTTTAAGCCATCCAGACTAGGCATTCTTGTTATGGCAACCCTAGCAGGCACAGAACTCTAACCAGTCCCTGACAAGTCACATTGGAGGAACTGAGGATAAGAGCCCACTACAGTCAGAGCATGTAGTGACTTGGCTGGCCAGCCGGCTGTAGACAGGCCTTAGGAGCACACTGGCCCCTACCAGCCTCCCTGCATATTCTCACTACATGCTAATCCCTCACTTCCTACCCTTCCTTCACCTCCACTATTGACCTCACTCCCTTTGCTGAACTTTGGGTCTTCAGTGTTCCTCAGGATCCATGACTTTTAGACTCTACCAGTCTATTGTCCTACAGGGAGGTGTAGAACTTTCAAGAGGTAGCACCTAGTGGGAGGAAGTGAGGCCACTGGGTGTGTCCTTAGAGGGGATACTAGGACTCCAGCCCCCACTTCTGCCATGAGGCAAGCAGGATTTCTTTGCTACACGAGAGAGCTGAAGCAATGCTCCAAGTGCCCATGGGTTAGAAATACTCAACCTGTGCACCAGAATAAACTTTTTCCAGACTAGGAACGTGGCTCTCTGATGTTTCCCTGCTTGGGCTCCTTCATCTGTGGGCTTCTTGTTTGTTTGTTTTTCGAGACAGGGCTTCTCTGTGTAGCCTTGGCTGTCCTGGAACTCACTCTGTAGACCAGGCTGGCCTCAAACTCAGAAATCTGCCTGCCTCTGCCTCCCAAGTGCTGGGATTAAAGGCGTGTGCCACCACCGCCCAGCCATCTGTGGGCATCTATCTAGTGTTTCTGACTCTCCTTATTGGACTCTAAATTCTCAAAGAGTAGCCTAGTGGTCAGGACCCTTCACAAGCTGGCTCTAACTTATTCTACACTTTTTCTCCCACTTGGCCAAGCCTTCACTAAATCTGGTTTCCCCCTTGAACGTGATGATGCCCTCTTCTATGTTCTGACTTTCCCAGTCTTCAAGGCCACCCCCACCAGAGTTTCTCCTCACCACCTCAGCTAAACATGCAAGGATGCAGCAACTTCACCTCCATAGAGTCCACAATTGCTACCATAATGACCTATCCTTAGCAGTAACTGCAAGCAGGCCAGGATCACAGTGTGTGATGGTGTGGTGCCGTGAGGTAGCTCTGACAGTGACTACACAGACTCTACCAGCTTAGGGAGGGCCCCAATATGATTTATTTCACTTCAGATACCAGCTGCACTTCTAACCAAGAGTTCCCAGAAATCCTTCGGCTTCAGTAATTTGCAAAACAAAGCTCGGGAGGAAAACACTATGTTTATTCATTTATTACAATTTATCGAAAATACAAATCAAGGGATATAGCTCAGTGATAAAGCAATGCATGCTTCCCATCCACAAAATCCTGGGCTCGATGCCCAGAACTCCAAAATGACACACAGAGCATATGAATGAATGAATGAATGAATGAATGAATACACAAACCAGCACCAAGTACCCAAAAAGAAACACACATATATATGTGTTCACCAGCCAGCAAACTTAGCAGAAACTCAGTGTCCAAGAAAGCCAGTCAGGGTCACTGTGGAGGTATAACTGGTTGAGATCATGGGCCACGTGGCTGAACTCAGTTTCTATCCTTGTCCCATTCTGACATTCAGGTTGAGCCCCAACCCTCAAAGCATATGGCTGGTCTTTCTGGAGGGTTGGCCTCCAGAAAGTGAATAGGTAAGAAAGTGAATAGGTAAGAAAAGGGAGGAAAGATCCTAAAACCATCATTCTCTCACCAATGAAGTGCAGGAAGAGAGGAGAGAACCAACACAAGGCTTAGGAGTCTTTAACGCTTAGTCTGAGAAGTCAGAGGCCGAGCTTCTCGGAACGCTGGTCCTTCTCCAGCGAGCAGGGTTAGAGGCAAAGGTCTTCAGAAAGGACGGGGAATTCCCCTGTAGTGTACTGATACACCCTACCTCGAAGGGAGGCGAGCAGAAAGAGTGTGTAGTGAGGACCACATGCCAGCCTTCTGCAGAGCAGTCTGCAGTGTTGATCCTCACAGCTCACACCACTGCCAGGAGGTAGCACCCCCTTTTTTAAAAAAAGGATCTTTGTGCCCAGAGAGGTTGTTCATAAGCAGGTCGGGCAGGGTGGCACATCCTTTTAGTCCCAGTACTCAGGAGGCAGAGGTAGGCAGTGGTCAAAGTGGGTCTGGTCTACATAATGAGTTACAGGCCAACACAATGAGACCTTGTCTCAAAATGTAAAAACAAATAGACAACATTAACAAAAACAAAACAGAGGGAAGTTTTTTTTAAATATAAGTTCTCTGAGTTTGAGGCCAGCCTGGTTTACAAAGTGAGTTCTAGGACAGTGAGGGCAACAGAGAAACCCTGTCTCAAAAAACCGAAATAAGTAAATAAATATGTTTTTAAAAGTTCATAGGCAGCCGGGCGGTGGTGGCGCACGCCTTTAATCCCAGCACTTGGGAGGCAGAGACAGGCGGATTTCTGAGTTCGAGGCCAGCCTGGTCTACAGACTGAGTTCCAGGACAGCCAGGGCTACACAGAGAAACCCTGTCTCGAAAAACCAAAAAAAAAAAAAAAAAAAAAAAAAAAGTTCATAGGCCTTACAGGGAGGAAAAAGAGGGAAGGGATGAAAATCTAGATCTTTCCTAGTCTACCACACAGAAGTCTCCTTCAGATGCAGCTTTGGTCTCCCTGAAGAAGTTTACTTTTTTATTACTCATTTGCTTTTTTTTTTTTTTTTTTTGGGGGGGTGGGTTTCGAGACAGGGTTTCTCAGTATAGCCCTGGCTGTCCTGGAACTCACTCTGTAGACCAGGCTAGACTAGCCTTGAACTCAGAAATCTGCCTGCTTCTGCCTCCCACAAGTGCTGGGATTCAAGAGTGTGCCATCACTGCCCAGCCACTTACTTATTTTTGAGACAGAGAACTAATGTGTCCAGACTAGCCTTGAACTCAAGGCCACTGAAGGTGGCCTTGAGGACACCTGGCTAAGAAGTTCATTCTCTTTTTTGTTGTTGTTGTTGTTGTTGGTTTTTTGTTTTGTTTTGTTTTTTTCCGAGACAGGGTTTCTCTGTGTAGCCTTGGCTGTCCTGGAACTCACTCTGTAGACCAGGTTGGCCTTGAACTCAGAAATCCGCCTGCCTCTGCCTCCCAAGTGCTGGGATTAAAGGCATGCTCCACCACCGCCCCGCAGAAGTTCATTCTCAACATGATGTCTGTCCTAGCCTCTGGAAGGACAGGAGTCTGCCAGATGTTCTGTAAGGATGAGTAGGGATCCTGGAAAGATTGCCCACTGACTGGGGAAGAGAAAGTGTGGAGAGGACTGACAAAGGGAGGTTGGACTCCATCAGTGTGTACTGTACCCCACTAATATGTACAGTTAGTGTCAAAAAGGGCTGAGGTAGATCAGCATCAGAGAACGTTCCTAGTGTACATGAGGCAATGCCAAACACGATGCCAATAAAAAGCAAAACGGGAAAGATTAAAACGAAAACCATCTGTCCTCCAAAACTGCAAATATGACTTCAGACATCCCTACCTCGGACCCTCTGCACACCAGGGCTCCCAAGGCAAGGATGTGCAGGCCCAACTCTCTGCTGACGCTGTGCATGCCCAGACACTGGAGAAAAAAGGGTGAGAGGCTCAAGGGAAGGGGAAGACAGCAGGAGAGTTGACCGCCCTGGGCCATTAGAGGACAGTCAGGTAGACTGAATGCAACATGGAGCCCAGCAACGATGGCTGGGGTCTCTACAATGTAGGCCTGGCTGAACCCTCTTCCGTTAACAGAGGTAGCAGCCCCAACTCTTGGAGTCTTTCCCTGGCTGCTGCCTCCCAGCCTTTGTTGGCCTGTGGGCTTCGAGGAGATGGATGCAGGAGCCCCTCCACCTGCACCTCCGGGGTCAGACCTGCTAGAGCTCTTCGAGCTCGCTGCTCTGCCAGCCGCCCCACTCCCACTACCAGCCGCACCCCTAGCAGCTGCACCTGCCTGCAGAGGGCTGTGTCGCAGATCGACAGCAGCTGTTCCCGCTGCTTGGCGGGCAGCTCAGCTGGGGTAAGGTTTCGTCCACTGGGAGCCAAGAAGAGTAGAGGACACAGATTGTGAACAAAGCAGTGCCGGAAGAAAACTTGAGGCTGTCCGCAGAGGGTCCGGAAAAAGCCCCAGAATCGGGCTCCGCTCACCTCTGACTGTGGGCACTCCAGTCCCAACACTGGTCGCTTGGGGTGCTCTTGGGGAGGGGTCTGCACAGGGCCCCCAATGCCCAACCAGTCCCGGACCACATTCACTTCCCCAAAAGGTACCTGTGGGAGAAGGAGAGAGACACAAGGGGCTTCAGGCTGGAGATCTGACCCTTTCTACCTACCTTTCCGCCTACCATGATGATCTCGACCGCCCCCACAGATTTGTGTTAAGGACTCTCCACCATGTGGTTTGCCTCTTGTCCATTTTCCTCCAGTTTTTCCCATAACTAACTAGCAGAAAATGTATGCCTCTACTTTCTCCAGGCACTGGAACCAAATACTGCAGAACACTGGTGCATTTGGTCCTACAGAGGGTATGATGGTTCTAATACTGGTGACAGACAGATTGCCAGGGTAAAAGGGTAAAGGACAGACTGACCACTGATCTCTGGGTACCCTCCCTGCCCCAGGCCTCGGGCTGTCATTTCCATCGATCATCATTGATCACCTTTCATCGCTCAGTTGGGGTCAATAAAAGCGATTGAGCCTCCTGCCCTGAGGCTTCTTTACCTCCCCCATCTGCAACACGCCCCTACTGAACAGCAGTCACTCATCCTGATCCCTCTGGGAAAGCACCGCAGCCCTAAGCCTGGCTCTGTTCTAAACCTTTTCTTCTAGACCCGGGGACTTGCCAGCAGAATGCCCTGCAGCACCTATATACCCATCTCACCCCCAGCCAGTCTTCCTCGGGTCCCAGAAGTCCCAGCCCTTCTCCTGATGCCAATCACACTCTAGGGACAAGGGAGATCCGGCAAGGTAAGTAAGGTACAGGGCAGGAGGACGGAAGGATGGGCTCTCAGAGGCAATTAGTGGAAAGCTCACAGGGGAAACGGAACTACCATTAATGTGCTTGGTTAACTATGAACGGAGAAGTGCTTGAGACCACAGGAGCCAGTGTGCGTCCTGCAGGGGATGGGGCGGGGACCCACCCACATCCCTGGCAATTACATATTCCTCCTCTATGGCACACTCAGTCACACATCCACCTCAGAAACGCCCACCAGAGGAAGCCAGGCCTTTACCCCAGTTTGGGCCATGCCAAAAGGTCCTGGGTTCATGCCCAGGAACAGCACTTCCTTAGGGCCTTGGCAGTAGCGAGTCACGTAGTTACGGTGTGGCTCCCAAGCATAATCCACCGGGTTGTAGATGACACCCACGGGCTCCGGAAACTGCAGCTGGCTCAGCTCAGCATTGAGCCGAAGCTCTTCCTCCAGGAAGCCCTCAGCCAAGCTTCGAGTGCAAGGCAGAGGCTCCATCAGGGCACTTGCGGGCTCATGGGTAGTCCCCAGTGGGAAAGTCTGGGACACAGCCATCCTGTTGTCACCTGGAAAAGAAGTGGACAGCGTTTCCTTCAACCACAAACCAGTGTTAGGATCTGTACTAGCTGGAGGCTCCTACTGCCATTTCCTGGGCTCAGAGGAAACCCCAGGAAACCCTGTCCATCACTACAAGCTCGCTCGCTTTCCTGTAAGGAAGGAATTTTTTTGCTCCCCACCTGTGAGCCCTCCTTCCTTTTGATACATCAAGCATCCTATCTTAGCTACTTACTGGTCTTGTTGCTACAAAGTACCTGCAAATGCAAAATGAAAGAAGGACTTATCTCAGCTCTCAGAGAGTTCAGTTCATCATGGTGGGTCGTGGCTGCAGGAGAAAAACACATTGCAGCCGTAGTCAAACCTCAGAAAGCAATGGATGCCTATATTCAACTATATCTATCTCTCTCCCTGAACGACCTTCCCCTTGGTTTTATGAGACCGGTTCTCACTATGCAACCTTGAATAGCCTGGAGTTCGATATGCTGACCAGGCTAGCCTTGAACTCACGGAGCTCCTCATGTCTCTGCCTAGTATTAAAGGTGTGTGCTATCACCCCTGGCTAGAGTTCTTCTTCTTATGCTGTACTGGCTATTTTTTACGTCAACAAGCTAAAGTCTTGTTGGAAGATGGGTCCTCAATTGAGAAAATGCCCCCACCAGACTGGCCTATGAGCAAGCACCTGTGGTGCTTTCCCCTGATTGATGATTAACGTGGAAGAGCTCACGGTGGGCAGTGCCAGCTCTGAGCTGATGAGCCTGGTTGCTACAAAAAAGCAGTGAGCAAGCCATGGGAGCTAGCCAGGAAGCAGCACTTCTCCACCACTTCTGCTTCTGCTTCAGCTCCTGCTTCTAGGTTCCTGCCTTGAGCTCCTGTCCTGACTTCCTTGATGATGGACTGTGATACGGAACAGAAAGCTAAAACAAACCCTTTCCTCCCTTAGTTGCTTTTGGTCATGGTGTTTTATCCCAGCAATAGAAACCCTAAGACAGTCCAGGACCCCAGCCCATGGATGATACCACACACATTTAGTTCACACTTTCTCATCTCAATTAACATATTTAGAAACTCTTTCACAAACCATACCAGAGATTCGTCTTCAAAATGATCTCGGATCTGTCAAGTTGGCACAGATATTAACCATCCCAACCCTTCCATCAGGTAGGCCCCAACCACTGGTTCTTAGGCCATGCTGAACACAGAGAACATTTTCTTTCTTAGTTTTCTCTGCCCTCTCTCTGTTTTTCCCCTTCAGTATTAAGAGTTAAACCTGAGTTTTCAATCACACTAGTCAAGGGCTCTACAGTCCTAACCCTTTTTACATTTTGATGGGCAGGGAGTGGAGTACATGGGGGGGGGGGGGTGTCTCATAAGTTACTCAGGCCAGTCTTGAATTTACTCTGTAGTCTGGACTGGCCCTGAAATTGTGATCCTGTTGCCACAGCCTCTGAAATAAATGAGATTAGAACCTACATAAGCAGGCATGTCTACTTAATATAATTTCTTTCCTCTCTTTTGTGTGTGTGTGTGGGGGGGGTACAATTCTTTAAAATAAATTGTGTCAGGCATTATGATAATGCCTTTAATCCCTTCAGAGGGTTTAAGCACTTCAGAGGCAGGTGTACTTCTGAGTTTCAAGGCCAGCCTCCTCTACAGGATAGTCAGGGCTACACAGAGAGACCCTGTCTCAAAGTACACAACCCCCACCAAAAAGATTTTATTTATTTGTGTGCGTGTGTGTGTGTGTGTGTGTGTGTGTATACACTAAATATCTGTGGCAATCAAGGAGGCCAGAGAAGGCATTGTAACTCCCCTGGAACTGGAGTTACAGAAAGTTGTTGATGCTTAGGTTGGTGCTGGGAACTCAACTCGAGTTCTCTGCCAGAGCAGTACATACGCTTAACCACCAAGTCATATCTCTAGCCTCTTCTCTTATGTATTTATTGAGATAGGGTCACAGGTAACCTAGACTGGTCTCAGACTTGGTAAGAAGCTGATGATGGTCATGAACTCCTGATCTTCCTGCATCCACTTCTAAAGAGCTGGATTACAGCCTGCAGCAGGCCACATCACACTGTCAGGATACATCTACTGCTATCCTCTCTCTCCAATGTCATCCTTAATAAAATCAGTCCAGCCAGGATGAGTGTGTCCTGGAAACACTATGCTGACAAATGAGATGCAGGTGCACAGCCACAGCCCAGAGACTTGGGAAGGCTAATTACAGCGGCTTCCAGGTGGCAAGCAATTGCTCTACGCCAGGTACACCTCATTGATCTTCATAACAACCCCATGAGGTAGGTATTATTGCTCCCATGTTACAAGCCAGGAGACTGAGGCTTAACAAGATCAAGCGAGTTGCCTAGGGTCATGCAGTTAGCAAGTAATGAAGCTGGGATTTGAACCCACACTATCTGACTCACACTATGCTCTTAACCACCCACAGCATCTTGCCTTAGATGGTTTTATGAGCCACCCTACTAATTCTACAAGCCCTTAACCCCAGCCTAGCTTCTTTCCCACACTCAAGAATCCTCAGAGGTAAGTAGGATGATTACACAGACTCTGAATAGACTCTTACAAGCTACGCAACCATGGCCAGAGACTCCGGTTTTCACATCTGAATACTAAGGATAATAATACCCACTTCATAAAGCCATCTATGCATGGGAAGAGGGGAAGGAGCTCAGCAGCAAGCCTTCTGAACGGCAACAGCTGTTCTTTCTCACACTCCTATGCACACCCAGTGCTTGTCCCTGGCCATTCCACTCACTTTCAAAATGCTTCTCCAACCCCAACTCCCAAAACTTTACACAGGTCATTTCTTCAAACTCAATCAAATATGATCCTTAAGTTAACCAGGACATCAAACAGCAGCCAACCAAGAGGGTAACCCAACACATCCAGTTCATACTCATCCTTCAAGATGCAGCTCAAACCACCTCCTTGGTAAGCTTTGCCTCTGCAGTATACCAAAACGTTCCTCAGAGCCCAGCCCACCCCACAAGCTAGGATTATAAAATGTTGAGGGCTTGATCTCCAGCTACTGATAGCTGGATAAATGAGGGTACTAGCATTATAGGCTACTGAAGCGAGGCCTTATTGGAGGAAGTAGGTCCCTGGAGGTGTGTCGCTGAAGGGTGTATCTTGGCCCTGATCTCTTTACCCCCACACTCCTTTCTGGTTAAGATATGAGGAGCTTTGCCCTATACCCACCTTTCCACCATGATATTCTGCCTCAGCACAAGCCACAAGGCCAAATAGCCAGGGACTGGGACCCCTGAATCTGTGACCTGGGTTCTATCTTTCCTCTCTCGTGCTGTTTTTTTCAGGCATCTATCAGAGCAATAAACTGCCTGGCACATCACACAAAGGGAGTCTGGCTGTGAAGCCAAGACATAGGTAGCTCAAACAAAGTAATTCAGATGTGCAGGTGAAGGCTGAGAGCCACTGGGTACTTCCAGAATTAGTGGCTTCTTCATGAATTCACCCTCGGCCTCCCCAACCAGAGTAAGGAAGGCTGGAAGCCAGGTTCTGGTCTATCCCCACCACACCTATAACAGCCTAGATCTTATCACCAACCCCTGCCCAGCTCTATCAATTCCACTCTATCAGTCTTATTTAAAGCTACTTTCAAACAAAACATTTTTGTTTCTCTGTCCTAGGGGTGGAACCCTGGAGCCCCGAAAGGACTTTACTACTGAACTGGATCTTTAATGAACCATTACTGATGGATTCCTCTCCACCACCCACGACCCGTATGAGAGAATGACAATAAAGCTCCATCACTAGCTGTCCCTGCCCCTGCTGCTTCCTCTTCCTCCTTCTCCCCCTCTTCTTCCTCCTTCTTTCTTTTAGACTTTATCTTATGTGTTCTGAGACAAAGTCTCACTACAAGGCTTTGTCTGTCCTGAAATTCAAGATGTAGACCTGACTAACCACCAACTAGAGGCCTTCTTCCTGCCTCAGTCTCCTGAGTGGTACGATTACCTGCCTGTGTCACCACAACAGGTCAGAAATCTTTAGCTGGTTTGTCCACACGGGCTCCCGGGACATTCTAGAAAGCTGAAGATGGTGTGGTGAACTGGGTTTTCTGGGACCTCTGCTTTGCACTTCCCTGTGTAGAACCAATATTTCAAAAAGCAGCACAGTGATCTCTCTCAAGTCTCAGACGGGTGTGCTCTGGGCTGAAGACAGCAAGGGTGAGCGTGCACAGAAGTGACGAGAGCTTATTTTCACTGTTCATCTGATA
Source organism: Montemys delectorum (assembly GCA_019843815.1). Taxonomy (NCBI): domain Eukaryota; kingdom Metazoa; phylum Chordata; class Mammalia; order Rodentia; family Muridae; genus Montemys; species Montemys delectorum. Next base: position 18,022 of record JADRCD010208217.1, on the reverse strand, counting down.
GCAAGTGCCAGAGGCTAAGTCAGCTAACTTGAATGCTAGTCCTGGTTTTCTCTCTTAAGTGGTTCTTTCTCTTAACATTTGTTTTTATTTACGAGGGAGAGCAAGCATGCCTTAGCACTCATGTGGTAAGAGATAACGTTTGAGAGCTGGTCCTCTTCTACTGTCAAGGCTCTGAGGATTGAATATGGGTCATCAGGTTTGGAGGCAAGAGCCCTATCAGCCAATGTTCTCTTACACAAGTCACTTTAAGGCTTTCCTGTATAGAAATCACACAGTCCACCAACCTATCTCCAGCAGTTGCTTATTTCTTAAATATTTATGGGCCCCTCAAATGTTGGGGGAATAACTCCAAAATAAATAAGACGTAAGACAGGTTTGGGGTAAGCCATGAAGAGCTAAGAGGACAGATAAACATGCAGAAACAGAGTATAATCTGAGCTTTGCTATCCTGAACAAAACATTAAAGGAGCCCTAACAGAAGTCTGACAGTCCTCCCTAAAGTCACCAACAGCCGTAAGCCTGATGCTACATCTCAGTAGAGTGTTGACCAAAGATGAATGAAGCCTTGAGTTCAATCCCCAGCACCATAAACCAGGTATGGAAGCACATGCCTATAAGCTCAACACTCAGGAGGTAGCGGCAGAAAGATGAGAAGATCAGGAGCATTCATTCACCCATAGCAAGGGTGGAGACAACTTGGACTACGTGCATTTTTTTTTTCCTCAAAAAGCAGAAACCAAGAAGCTTAAGAAACACGTCACACATTTCAAATTACATTTCAAAGCAAAGGGCAACCCTGAGATACATCCAGGCCACAGTGGGATAGAGGCTCATTAAAGAGCACTGGCTGCTCTTCCAATGGTCCTCAGTTTAATTCCCAGTACCCATAAAGCGGCTTGCAAGAGTCAAACTGTAGTCCTATAGGATCCAATGCCCTCTTCTGGTGTGCAGACAAAAACACCCACATATATAAAATAACACAAATACATAAACCTAAAATAAAAAAGAATTCAAGCCACTAGCTAGCCGCTGTCCCTTGTAGACGGTACAGGAATCCACAGGATTTAAATCAAAACGGCGCTGCAGGGCTCATAGGGCTCCCTTGTAGGCCTTGGCATCACTCCACGGTCCGGCGAGCCCCCACCGCCCTTCGCAGAGATCCAGCACCCCCCTCCTCCCCGCCCCACTCCCTCACCTGCACAAGCTCCCCATGCGGCTTCCGCTTCCTTTCTTCGTCCTGGCGCGGAGGGCACTGGGAGTCGTAGTCAACAGCATTTAAATAAGAAAAATGGTTAGCAACGTCCGCTTCCGCCGGAAATACCAAATCCCCGGAAAGCTCGCTTAAAGAGCTCCACGGGTCGCTGGGGATTGTAGTTTAATAATATGAATTAAATCAAGACGTCACAGCAATCTGGACTCTCCAGCCATCCCCAGTCTCTCACCCAGCAGAGACCTTTCCCAGGCCTCCTGCTGCCCCAAGTTATAAGACATCATCTTTGTAGCCCTCCAAGGGCCATTAACTGTATACATAACATCCGAGGAGGCAACCAGGTGGTTGTAGGTGGTCTACAGAGTAAGTTCCAGGACAGCCAAGTTTACACAAAGAAACCCTGCCTCGACAAAACAAAACAACCAAACAAATATCCACGAAGGCATTTCTCTCAGCACCTAACTCTTTGACAATGAACATCCCTATTAACGTTAGCATCTAAATCCACAGCCTCACCATTTTAATCTGTTTCTCTCTTGCCCTGACATCTGCCAGCCTTATCCTGGAGTGAGTTTCTCTAGAGAAGCAAAATCAAAACCATTCTTTTATCTATGTGAGGAGATGTAATGTGCAAATACTCTCACAATCCTAAGGGACCTGCTGTCTGTAAGCCGGAGAACCAGGAAAGCCCTCTGTGTAGTTTAGTCTGAGTCCAAGGGGGGTTCTACGGATCAGTTTCTATTAGAAACCTCAGACATGAAAAAAATCTGAGAACCAAGGCCTTCAGACAAGTCTCCCACGTCGTCTGAAGGCGGAGGGTGGTTGGCCCAGTCTGCAAAGGCAGAATTGGAAGCTAGTATGGCTGATGTGGTGGCATAAACCTGTAATCTAACCACTTGAGTGGCTGAAGCAGGACCATCAGTTGAAAGCCAGCCTGGGCTACACAGTGAGACCCTGGAAAGAGAGCCCTTCCTTAGTCATTTGTCACCCTGGACTCTGAACAGGTTGGTGGTATCCACCCAGGTTGGTAAGGAGAATCTTCCTGACTCAGATTTTTGTTTGTTTCCCAACTCTCTGGGTGTCCCCTGGCCCACATAAGTAGACATATAAAAATAGCACATCCCATCTTTCCAAATTCCCCTAGAGCAGTCTTCCCAGGGAGCCTTCCCCCAACAAACCTTAATCCCTAGTTGCAACTAACCCTCTGTCCCCTCAGCATCGACTTCCAAAGCCATTCACTCTCTGCTTTGTTCCTGTCTAACTGTACATTTCTATGTGACTTTTCACTCAACTGAAATCTTCCACGGATAGGTACCTTCTGGGTCCCTGGCCTCCCTCAACACTCATGCCTGAGAAAACCAGGACTCTCATCACCAGAGCAAAGTCCCCAGTGGGTGCTAGGGAAGAAGACCAGGGAACCCAGAACACAATCCCTTTCCCAAGCCTGTTTTAGCGTCTAGATAAAAGCAGTGGGTGCAGCTGTCGTGAACAGTGACCCTGCAGCATCAAGGAGAGGAACCACCTGTGCTCCCGTGAGGCTGCCCATCACTTGCTGAGCTGTAGTGTACAGCAACCTCTTCCCTCTAGGTCTTGACAATTTCTTTCTGTACAGTTTGTCGCTCACCTCTTCCACAGCTTTCTTTCTGTCTCTACGTGCCTCTGTCTTCCCCTGGGTGTACCTCAATGTCTCTACTTTCTCTGCAATGAAGAAACTTCAAGAACAGGACTCTCTATCTCCGTTATCTACACATTTTCCTGTCTCCAAACAAAAATAAGAGAGATTAAGCACCTCACCATAGCGTTGTCTTGTTATTTAAGCATCCTAAGAGCCTGATGAGGCAGGAAGTTGTGTGTAACCCCACAGCTCTGGGAGATGAGGATGGAGTATCAGAAGTTCAGGAAGTCCCTCTGCTACATATCACATCTGAGGCCAGCCTGAGATAAGTGAAGTCTTGTCCAAAAAGGAAAAGAGAAAACAGGAGTTGGTAGAAGGATGGAAGGAATTAATTATAGACTCCATTATCTGTTCAGATACCCCTGTCCCCCACAATTTTTTGGCTTACCCAACTCTTCCAGTTGGATTTTTGTTCCTGCTTCAAGGGTGGGGATTGGTGGTGGTGGTGGTTGTGGTGGTGGTGGTGGTGGTGGTAGTGTTTTGTAACAAGGTCCCATCTTGGCTGGCCCAGAACTCACTCCCTAGACCAAACTGACCTCACAGAGATCTGCCTGACTGTCTTCCGAAAATTAAAGTCCCATGCAGGCCATCACCCCCAATTCAATTTTTAGTCTTTATACCCCTCAGCATCTGCCTTCTCTCTTCAGAAACTGAGGGCATGGAGCTCTGCTAAAGATTCTTGGAAATGAGACCCAGAGATGAGAGGTGGGCATAGCCCTTCCCTAGTCTCCTGACCCTCCAGAAGCTTCCACCGGATAGGCTGACAATGTTCGATGGCCTTGTGGGACAAGGGGGGCAGTAGATTCTGGCCGTGGCCAAGGACGAGCTAGCAGGTGCGCCCTAAGTTGTGAAGCAGCCTCTACTCGCCTCCTGGGTGCGCAAGGGTTAACTTGCTTTCTTGTTTCCCTCTAGTTTCCGCAGGCTGCAGGGGCTGTGTTGGGCCACGAGCGCCATCTATCGGCCGCTGAGGGAGCTAACTTTGCTTCACTAAGATTTCTAGGCCAGGCAACCTTTCTCCTGCCAAGGGCTCGGCTGCACAAAGCTTAAAATTGACTACTGGAGGAATGCAAGCCACGTTTTCCCCTCTCCGGGTACCAGGTGTCACCTGGCCATTTCCCTGGGGAATTCCAAAGGACTTTCTGGAGCTTTCTTTCCACGCTCTGATCCCCTCTCTCCCAGCCAGGTCAGCAAACGTGAGTGATTAGAATGAAAGCTGGAATCAGGGCTTGATCTTCGGTCACACTCTCGGTTTACTAATGAGGACCTCAGGCAGGTTACTTCACTTCTCTGTGCCTCGGTTATCCCAGCTGTAAAATGGGACAATCCTTGAAATTTCTTTGTCTTCCGTGATAAATTAACTGGCAAAGTGCTTTATTAAGGCTTGTCTCAGAAGGGGCTGTGTAAAGGTTGCTATGGCTACTGGCAGGCCTGAAAGAGGATGCTGGGCTGAACCCTCAACCTCCTGGCCAGACACAAAGGCACAGTACAGTACTAGCCAACTCATCCCTGGAAAGTGGGTCAGAGACCACACCCTGCCCGAGTTAGGTGTGGAAACTGGGAGTTCAGGGCTACAGAGTATCCTTCAGTTTCTGAAGATGGGAGATTAGATGAAAGCTCAGAAAAGGGAAGGAGCGCAGGCTCAGTGGTGAACTACAAATTAGCAAGCACAAAGTCTTGGATCCTATTCCATTGTACACACATGCGCTCTCTCTCTCTCTCTCTCTCACACACACACACACACACACACGCATTAAAAGGCAATAAGGAGGAATTAGCAGGCACATAAAATGTCCTTTTTGCTGGGTATGGTTTCATGCACCTATAATATCAGCACTGGAGATTGAGGCAGGAGGATCACAAGTTTGGCACCAGCCTGGGCTATAGAGCCAGACTCTGTTTTAAAAACAAAACAAAATAAAATAAAAAAACACAGACAGAAAAGGACGGCTCAGCAGGTCAAATTGCCTGCTGCTAACTAAGCCTGGTGACCTAAATCCAATCCCCAAAATCCATAGAGTAGAAGGAGAGAACTGATTCCTGCAAGCAGTCTTTTTCGCCTCTACAAAAGGTGATGGCACATGATCACACACTCATAAGTAAGTAAATGTCAAGCAGACACCAAACCCACAAAGTGTGCTGCTTTGAAAAAGAGGAGGGCAGGCCCAGTATGTAGGGGAACCTAGACCACTGCACCCCAATAGCCTGTCTTTAACTCTGGCTCAGAACTCTCAAAGGCTGATCAGCCTCCAAAGGCATATGTGACAGGACTCTCCAGTTCTTCAGGAATTTAACCTTCCCTGGCTTGCCTGGTAGATAGGAGACTAGAGTAGAGGAAACTGCCAGCAGGTTCCCAAGCCCCCATTCCCACCTACCTCCCATAATTGGGGAAGCAGGGCAGCTGAGTTCATATCAAGCCATTTCCTTGCTTCTGGTCACTATGTCTACCTTCCTCTATCCCGCAGAGAGAAATGGGTACATAGATTTACCCAAAGGGTGAGAAGGTAGAAATGTGGGCCTCCATTGGCTAAGGCCAACTTTTTGGGTCAAAACCCACTTAACTGGAGGCAGGTAACGGCTTCCCAGTCTTACAGCTCAGGTGTCCCCAGTCTCCTGGCTCTGGATGCCTTGATACCAAGGAGAGGGGTGGGCAGCTAGAGAGCTGACTTTGCTTACTTGTGAAGCAATTATCAGAGGAGCCTCAGCTCAGTCAGGCTCAATTCTCACTAATCAGATTTCGTCAGAGCTCCAGGCTGGGGGAGGGGGTACCGAGTAATTTGGCTTGATGCAGTGGTGGGAGATGTCCAGGCGAGCAGGAGGCTGCATAATCTGTCTGAGTGGTGTTATAGTTGTCCGAAGCAGTTATCCTGAGTGGACCACACAGACATCAGACAGTGTTTGGGGTTGAGGGTACTGATCCCCAGGTCTTGGAGTGAGAAAAATGGACGTTAGATTTTGTAGAATAAGAACATTTCCCACAGTAGAGCTGAGCTGAGCAGCTAGGAGAGGACGGGAGATCAGCCTGGGAGCAAGGCCATTAAGCCAAGTGGGGAGGTGCTCTGAGACCCGACATGCCACCTAACCATCACCCCAACACCCTGCGTGTGTCCACAGCCAGCCAGACACAAAGGAAGACTTGAGTCCTCTTGTGGTACTTGAAGGCCACACTTAATCCTGTTCTGCCAGCAGCCTTCTTCCACAGCCTCCCTGAGAATGTGTTCCCTTTTCTTCCCATATGACCCCAGTCCCAGGTGGTGTCCTCCAATCCCTGTCCCCACCCCCAACCCGGGAACACACAGAGAATCCTCTCCTCACCTCTATAATCCACTCCACAGCTTACAGACTAGTGTTAAGCTTGACAGCAGGAGCCGCTGATCTCTACTGAGTCTCCTCCCACACCAGGCACCACAGAAGTGCTTCAAGCTGGATTCACCTCCCTCTCAGCCCTCCCCATCCAGATTTGGCTTTTCTCATCTCACTGCCACACCACTATCGTCTCTGGCCTGGAGTTCTTTCCATTTCCCAACCCATCACCCGGTTCCATTGGAAGGATTCCCCTCCCTTTGGCTATACCAGGCTGGCGACCTTTGGAACCAATAGCTCAGTGTACGTCTGTTAGTGCTTTAGGGCTCGTGGCTCTGCGAGCCTGTGTGTTACCGGAGGGAGGGTGCAGCCTTGTGTCCAGTGAATCCTGTGTGGGGCTGAGGTGGTGCTAAGAGGGGAGCCCTCTCTTAGGAGGTTCCAGGTCCTGGGTTCTACCCTCAGCAACGAAGAAAGAAAGCAGAGTAGGCATGGTAGTTCACACCTGAGATCCAGAGATAGCAGTGAAAGGTGGAGTCCGGAGCATCAAGAACTCAAGGTCATCCTCAGCTACCGCTACCTCGTGAGTTTGAATCCAGCTTGCTGTGTATGAGACACTGTGTCAAAAAAACCAAAGTACCAGAGCAGACCTGGGAGGCCTAACTGCCACCTATGCTGGCTGTGGCTCCCAGTTTTCCCCGAGGGAAAGAGCCTAGGCTGATTCTACTTCACCTGTCAGTGAGGACACCAGGCACACGTCACAGGCCTTCTGCCCCTTGCCCAGGTGGTTACCTCTCCCACACTCAATACGTCCCTGTCACTCGGTCTATCCTCTCTGGTCACATCTCCAAAACTGCCCCATCCTCACACCCTTACAGCCAGGATGAAGCCGAGCCCAGGCACCCTGGGCACTAGGTAGAACCGGGTGCAAACCCACCCCAGCCCTCGTCCAGAAGGGAGGACGCGGAGCGGCGGGCCCCGCAGCACCAGCTCGCTTGCATACATTTGCATGCGATTTGCATGTGATCAACTTCACGTTCAAAGCCTGCCCCTCGGCCCGTGCGGGCGGGCCACCCCGCACATCCTCCTGGGTGCGGCCAGGGTCCCCGCGCCCCCGCGCCGGGCGAGCCGCGCAGCCGCGCGCCTCGCGGAGGATCCCAGCCCATTGAGGCCGCTGATTGATGGCGCTGCCCTCCGCGTGAACCCGCCTTTAATACCGAGGAAGTTATGAAACCGCCATACATCAGCGCCCGCCGCCCCGCCCGGCCGCCGCCCCGCCCGCCGGCTCCTCTTCAAAACCTCATTTGGGCTCCGGCCGCGGGGCTCACGGGGAGGGTGTGTGGGACCCCGCGCGCCCCCCATGGCTGCATCTCCGGACCCATTTAGAACTGCTGACATTTTATCTGTGTTCCATACATCACTTCGTCCCCAACAGCCATCTCTCAGAGAGCAGCAGGGGGCTGGTCCGGGTCCTGAGCTGAAGATGCTAGGAAGCCAGATGAAGGTGGGGAACCGCATGCCCCTTCCCAATGTAAGAGCTTGTGCAAGAGGGGTGTACCCTGTGCAAGTCCCTGTTGCCTTTTCTTGAAGTGGCTAGGTTTTGTTGCCCATCCTCCTAAGAGTATGATGGTGGTCGTTTAACCTCTTCTGTGGACCTCTTCTAATATTTACTGCATCTCCCTTCTCGGAAGTCCTTCTGAATATCTAGCCATTGTGCCTCATGCTTCATTTTCTTCTTGTTTGTCCTTGGAAGATAAGAGCGCCACGTTTGCCTCTCACATGCTTTAAATCCTTTGTTACAATGTCAGAGAAGTCCAAGTACAGCCACCTACCCACAGTCTTGAGTTTTACAAACATGATAGAAGGCAGACGGCTGCCTTTTACCCTAGAAAAGAGAAAATAGAGACCCAAACTTCACAAGGCCAGGACCCAAGGCCTCTAGGCAGAAAGCAGGGACAGACAACGATGTCTAGACTAACAGACAGCAGGCAGAGGAGGAAGAAAGGGGGATGGGAAAGAAGCGGGCAGACAAAGGGAGAAACACACAAAGCGTTGGACAGACAAAGGGACTGTGGCTGGGGACAGGCAGACAGCCGAGAGGCAGAGACAGCTGCAAGTCCGCCGGCGGGCATGTGAGCGAGCCCTCCCGCCTGCCCATGTCACTCAAGGCTCTGCAGGAATGTAGCCGGGGTCCCTGGGGGTACTGCGGCTCTAGTGTTACGTTTCTCTCCTTTTCCTGCGGGTCTTTGCCTCCGCGCTCACCGCGCCTGCCCTCCGGTCTCCCCTTTCTGTGACCCCGGCCCAGTCACCGCACCTCATGGCCTGCCCTCAGGGAAACACAACACCTCTGCGAGCGTAGGGATCTCCCCGGACTCCGCCAGTGCAGGAGTGCGCAAGGCACGCCTGGGGCTGGAGAAGGCCTAGGAGGCCCGGGTGTGGCTCCTCGAGCCCCAGAGGGTGGGTGGTGAGTATAATTTGCATTCATTTGCGTATCCGAGTTCCCATTTCTCTCCTTGGGCTCTGCAGTCTATCCCCAAACCCCACCTTGCCTTGAGCTTCAGCTAGGCCCAAGTAGCCCAGGAGAGGTGAGGAAGGGCAGAACGGGCGTGAGAAAGACACCCAACAGATCCTGTAGGAGTTACTACACTGCGCAGATTAAAGCCACTCCTTCCCGGAGCTGCAGGGCAGGTCCTGTATGACCCTGGCTCGCTCAGGCGCGCGCGCGCTCTCTCTCTCTCTGTCTATCTCTGTCTCTCTCTCTCTGTCTCTCTCTGTCTCTCTCTGTCTCTCTCTGTCTCTCTCTCTCTCTCTGTCTCTCTCTCTCTGTCTCTCTCTCTCACACACACACACACACACACACACACACACACACACACACACGGTTTAGCCCAACCGCAGCTAGCCTCTTCCATGAAGCTTTCTCTAACTGCACAAACCTCAAGTTCCGGACTCTCAATGGCCTCTAAAACCGTCGTTGTCTGACCTGTCACCAGAGGACACAGAGTTTGCACAGCTTATAGACCAACTCATGGTGGCCTCTCCTGTAGGACTGCCTTCTCCACATACCCACTATGAACCAAGTAAACTCTAGTGCATCCCTCAAAACCCAATCAATAGTCACCTTTCTTGGGACGCCCTCCCTGACGTTCCTCCTTAACACCACTACCCCCGGAACCTGGCAGAGGCTGCACACCCTGTTCAGCCTTCCCGGAACACAGAGATGAGACTCAGATGTTCTTAGCATTCCAAACACCAAGCAGGGGTGCACCCCAGAGGAGGTCAGGAAGGAATGCGAGGGACGCCTTCTTGTTTCCTAAATGGTCCCTTTGCACAAGGAAGCATGGGAGGGCAGGCCAGGTGGAAGGAAGGAACGAGAAACTAGGGCTGTGAGAGAGAGTGGGTCAGGAAGGCACGGAAGAGGAACAGAACCCAAAGCAAGGAGAGAAAAGGCGGGGCCGAACGGGAGGGCGGAGCCCTGGGGGAATGAGCTTGCCCCCTCGGAGCAGATCCAGCTGGGCCTAGTCACTTCTGCCCTGGTTTTCCGGTTTGGTTTGGTTTGGGCTTTGTTTGTTTGATGGGGTCTCTCAGTGTGGCCTCGGCTGTCCTGGAACTTGCAGTGATCCTCCAGCCTCAGCTCTTTAGAATTACAGGCGTAAGCCACCACACACACCTAGCCAGTGTTTCTGCCTGACAAATGGATGCAACTCCCTCCTGCCCTCTTCCCGACCTTGGGAAGAAGAGGAGGCAGAGGGTCTTCATCTCGCTGAGACTAGGGTGCTGCCCGGTTGTGACGGTTGAGACGCTGTGTAGCCCCCGGGCGCAAGCAGACCTGCCCACTCCTGTGTGGGAGGCTGCGGGCTCTATCTGGCCATCTGAATTTCCAAGGCACACCGAATGACTGACTACGAAAGCTGCTTCCTTCCTCTAACCCTGACAGAAGGCTCAGGCGCTTGTGGCACAGGCGTGTCCATTGTTGTCCGAGGCGCAAAGATGCTTAGTGCAGGTAACTGGACTGCCACTGCCCCTCTGCTTCCCGAGAGAACATAGGTGGGGGCCAGTGGGTCACAGAGTTCTCTCCTTAACCCCACAGAGACAGAGCCTGGCTCCGGAGAACAAGCTGCTTTTCTGCATTCTGCCTCCTTCATTTCGCCAAACCATGTAGCTCATGGTCCTTCCTGGTGCATAGCTTATATCTTTCCCTGATATTCTATTTTCAAGGCTTGGCAGTGACAGAGCAGAGCCAGAACTCTAGTGCTCTAGGGGATAGTGGGCAAGAGAAGAATAGCTTGGATGAAGGAGTGGGAGTGGGAAGAGACAAGGAGAGAAGAAAGACAGGAGGAAGGGCAGTCCCCGGCTGAAGACAAGGGAGAAGCACCAAGCAGCGTCCACCACCTCCTTTCTCCCCCAGCTGCAGTTGAAATGGAAGATGGACAGCTGGAAGGACTAGCTGGCTGAGACAAGGGAAGAAGTCTGGGATAGTAAAGTTGGAGTTAAAGCCTGCATGGATCTGACAGCATCTGGATTGGTGCAGGCCCCTCGGTGGCAGCTACAGGAGCAGGAGCTGAGATAACCTGAGGTGCAAAGAGACTCTGCCTGCCAGCTTCGCAGGGGTTCTCGCAGCACCAGACACCAGAAGGAAAAAGGCTGGTCCCAGAGCCCCCTTGTGGTCGCTCGGAACAGGACAGGAGGCGTCCAGGCGCACCCAGCCTGGTTAAGAGGCCTGGGCCTATGCAATGAGTTGGCTGAGCTCTGAGGCCAGGCTATGCAGAACAAGGCTTTAATACCTTGGATTTTCATAGCCACCAGCCTTTGGCATGTCTCCCTCTTGGGCTTCAGTTTCCTCATCTCTCCAAAGAGATCAGAGTGATTTGGATGATTCCTGCACACATGTGACTCCAGCCCTGAGGACAAGAGACTGAAGCCAAGGAAGGAGTAGGCTGGTCTCAGACTTGCCGCAATCCTCCTGTCTTACAAGTGTTGACATTACAAGCCAAAAGTATCATATCTGGCACAATGTGAGCAGTTCTAAAGAGTTCAGCATGTCAAAGTCCCACTTGGTGCCGTCCTTTAGTCCCAGCACTTTGGAGGCAGAGGCAGAGGCAGAGGCAGGCGGATCTCTGTGAGTTGAGGCCAGCCTGGTCTAGGACAGCCACAACTGCACAGAGAATGTTCATCTTAAAAAACAGACAAAAAAACAAAAACAAAAAAACAAAAAAGGCTTCAGCATGTGGTGAGGATGAGGACTCAGGTACTGGCCAAAGGCAGGCAATGGGCTCTGTTCCTCTGAGCCTTTCCCCTGCTGAGGTCTTTGAGAGGGGATCCCAGGAGCCCTTAGAAGGAATCGCAGACTGTGGACATGCAAGGCTTTCTGTAGTGCCTTCAAGGGAGGGTAATCTCTACAAGCTTTGGCTTAGCACCCTGTGGGTGTGTTGGCGATCACCCAGGCTGGCCTGAGGTCACAAGCAGACAGCAGGAGATCAGTGAACCCGCAAGAGACAGCATCCCTCTTGATGCGTCACCACATGCTTGGGCTCTGTAACTCTTTCGCCACAGACACAACCGAGGCTAGGTGAAACAGAGGCCACTTGGTCATTCACAGCCTCCCACACTACCGAATGCATGGGCACAGCCCCATAATCAGGGCTCCCCACACATGTGGCTCTCCAGAGACTCCATGGTCCCTAAGGAGATGGCTGAGTAGAGTAGATGAAGAACAGAGTGTAAAAGTCCTAGACCAGGGACAAAGGAAGCCCTGAGGAGGCCAGGAGCCCTGATTAATTACTAGCACTTATGATGGAGGCCAAAGATCCCTTTTTTTTTTTTAAAGATTTATTTATTTATTATATGTAAGTACACTATACCTGTCTTCAGACACCCCAGAAGAGGGCACTAGATCTCATTACAGATGATTGTGAGCCAACTTGCAGTTGCTGGGAATTGAACTTAGGACCTTCAGAAGAGCAGTCAGTGCTTTAAACTGCTGAGTCATCTCTCTAGCCCAAAGCCAAGGATCCTTACAGGGCAGAAAATGTATGCCAAGAAGGAACCTGGTTGGGACTTTAACCCAGAGACCATTTCTCCCCTGGAGCCTACTCTTTAGGACTACTCTCCTGGACTATTTGGAAGTCATTCCAGATATCTAACCTAGAGGGTTTCACTGTGGGGATTATTTTAGCCTTTTATCCGTTTTAAGTCATAGAAACTATTTTGGAACTCTGAAAAAGAAAGAGAAATTAACACAAGAGAGCAATGGTGACAGGGCAGTACCTGACAGAGCTGGAACAGTCAGTGGGACACCCCTTTGCCAGATGAATTGGGATATGGGACACTTTAGAAGACAGACTTGAGAGAGACCACAGGGAGAATTTCCCAGAAAAGGGCTCATGATGACATTTTCTGGGGGGAAAAAAAAACATGAGCTAATTAAAAGTTGAACATGACAGTGAGAAAGGGGACAGGAGATAGGAAAGGAAGAGGAGAAATGAACACACAGCAGAGAGAAGGCCGTAGACAAGACGGGATAGGATCTCAGGTAGAAATGGCTAGGGATGGCCCCTAAATGCCCTGAGGTGTTCTAGACTGAGAACACCCACACCGGTTCCCCATATGGACTGACTGACAAGCCTACCCATGCTGGGGAGTGAGAGGGGTTTTGCTACCTCAGACTTAAGGGGAGTCAGAGGCTTCTGCCTTCCTGACCTATCCCTCAGAACCCAGGAATTGGGATCTTAATGTCCTCCCCCAAGCCCAATTATAAGTCATCCCAAGGCCACTCACATGGCCAGTGCTGATGCAGGAAGGGAAACAAGGCCAGGCCCCCACCAACCTGACCTCCATGAACTGTCCTGACTCTCAGTGCCTGACTCCAGAGACCCTGGTCTTGCCTCCAGTTCTGTGTGTGGAGGCCCCCCGTCTAGGTCCCCTTTCAGTCCCCAGAACCAGAGGCTCTGCCAGTCTGAGCCCAGCGCAGTGTCTGCCACAGGAAGGGCTCCCTGACACTGTGGAGTGGAGAGACCCCAGGATCTGGAACAGGCCTCAGTCCCAGTTCTCTCTCAGTTTGGGCTGTCCAGCTTCACTCCAGGCCAGGGCACCAGGGATCCTAAAGCTACACTGGGGACAGGGAAAACGCTGGAGAATGGGCCTCTGGCATCCCTCCCCAAGGCAGAGAGGGAGCAACATCGACAGCACCTGGCTGCTGCATGCAGAGGTGGGCTAGGAAACTCATTCCCTTCTCAGCCTGGATGTAACTGATCCGCTCTAGGAGCTGCCTTCTCAGCCTGGCAGCTCTGAAGCTCTCTTGCAGGAAGTTGATGCTGGCATCCTTCTGGTCAGAATGGACAGTGAGCATTGCTTCAGGGCAGCCAGTACCATCCGAAGCCACACCCACATGCTGGTCCAGACAGGTTAAAAACAAGTGGCCTAGAGCCCATCTGGGAAGCTGAGAGATGAGAGGATATGCTCAGAGGACAGAGAACATATGCGCAGCAGAAAATGTGGAAGAAGCAAAGGGAGAAACCAAGACCAGAGAAGACGGAAGGAGGGTAACCTGCTTCCAACGACCTCTCTGTCTAGCCTCACCTAGGAGCCTGCCTTTCCAGAATACCAGGGACCACCAAGAGCATCAAAGAGGCTGGGAGTCCAGGGTGTGTGTGTGTGTGTCCCTGTCTATCTGTCTGCCTGCCTGCCTGCCTGCCTGTAATTATGTACACTACCTGCATACCTTATGGGGACCAGAAAAGAGTGTCAGATCCCCTGTAACTAGAATTACTGATGACTGTGAGTAGCCACATGGTGCTGAGAATCGAACCTGGGTTCTCTGGAAGATCAGCCCTAGGAATCCAGGTTTTGTTTCTGAATCTACTTCACTATGCTTGCGACTTCTTTGGAGCAACTTGGAGCCAGACAGCCAGGCTGAGAAGCTTGGTCCTATCCCTGTCCCTGACCCTATCCATTCTGCTTATTGATTGAAGCTTCCATTCGCTCCTCTGCAAAGTATTTCACAGGATTTGGCTGGAAATTCAGGGCAATAATGAACAAGCAGTGACTGGCATTTGATGAGCATCCTAGAGCCTACCTGGATAGGTTGTCAAGTGGCTGGTACCACTGTGTGTTTGGAACTTGGTACTCAGTTAGGGCAGCCCAGTTGCTGGCTGGCTGTATGATTTCAGGCCAGACCCTTGACCCTCCTGAGCCTCGATGTCTTGTGCATAGAGAGTGAGTGGTCAGAATGCCTTCCCTGTGGGGCTCTTGAGGGATCGAATAATTAAATGATGTGATGTGTGTGTGGCAATAATCTCTGTACATGTGTCAGCTATAATAATGATAGGAATAGTAGTGGCTTTTAGCCTGAAGACAGAGTTCAGTTTTCACAGTGCTTGAATTCCTGGGTTCTATCCTAGGCATAAATTCTATCACAGGTGTACTGGTACACACGGGTACAAGTGGGTCAACTTGGGGCATGGAAGCAAGAGACATGAAGCAGAGAACCAGAAATTCAAGGTCATCTTCAGATACAGAGTGGATTTGATCCAATCTGGACAATGAGGGGGAGAGAGAGATTGAGAGATTTCTTTTCCAAAACAGTGTGTCTCACTATGTAATCTGTAATCCTGGAACTCACTATGTAGACCAGGCTGACCCTGAACTCACAAAAATCCACCTATCTCTGTCCCCTTCCTGTTAGATTAAAGGTGTGAACCACAACACCTGGCAAGGTTTTACATTTTTATTACCGGATGTCCTGCCCTACTCCCAACATTGGAGTCAAGGGAAGAAAGTGCTTTGCCTTCACGCAGTGGTCACCTGAACCATAAGGGAGAGGCCAAGGCAGAGGCAGGAGAATTACAAGTAGGAGGACAGCAGGAGCATCTTCAGCAGGCACCCTGGGGTAGACTCTCATGCTGCTGCTTTCCTGCTTCATACTGACAGATGCACCGACCACACTAGTAACGGCAGCAGGGGCATACACATAAACTGCTGCAAGCCTGGATTAGTCGTTTGACCTTCCCCAGCTTCAGCTACCTCATCTCAAGATTAAGGCATTGGACCATCAGACAATCTGAGTCCCCTCTGACCATAATAAAATGTTGACTTGGTGGTTGGGTACATTCTAAGACACATGACCTCTATGCATTTCACCTGGAACCTACCTCACTCTCGTACATAGAGTTCAGAGGTAAGTTCAGAGGTAAGGGCATTGACCTTGCGGTTCGCACGCCCTGGTCTCCCTTTGCTTTCCTCAGCCTTAACCACTCAATGCCGAGTCAAGCTGGCACACCACTTCTGGTTGCTACAGGCCGGGCGTCTGCTGTCCCCTGCTGGCCAAGTGTGGCGTAGCAGCTTCTGCCGGAGCTAGGTTTGAGAGCCCAGCCTGTTGGCAGATAGGTTGTCCAGCTTCACCCGGTCCCCATCCAACTGCTCCCCGGCCCCGCCCCGCCCCGCCCCTCCCCCTGGGATCCCAGGAAAGGCTGTGATAAAAAGGAGAAGGACTCTCCACTGGCCCTGATCCCTCTACAGAAAAGGAATTTCGAACGCAGTGGTATTTAGAAATGAATAAACAATTGAGCGAGGTCATGTCCTGCGGGCTTTAAGATCTGATAAATGTGGTTGCAGTGGTTCCCGTTTCACAAGGAAGGGGACCAAGGCAAAGAAGCCATACAACCAGCAAGCTCAAACGGGGACCTTATTATCCCTGGGAACAAGCAAAGAGAGGGTGGGAGACAGACAAGTGATGAACATCTACAGACAGTACCCGGGCTGCAGGACCACAGGATGAGGGAGGGGAGGGAGGCAAGTTCCCCTCTGACCCCAAAGCCCCAAAGATGCTATCAGCCAGACCCTGCGGAAAATCCTTCCCGGATCCCTGTGCATTCCAGCCTCAGCCCACTAGTTTTACAGCTTCCCGCGGCCTGGACGCTGTTTATGGCCGCCCCATTCTACAGCCGTTGTTTCCAGGCCCCAAAGGCATCTGGCCTGGACAGGAGGCTGGAGGCTGGTGGGGGTGGGGGGGCGGGGGAAGTTGCTCCCCGCCCAGCCCTTCTTTGAACCCTGCTGGGCGCCGGAAGGAAGAGGCTGGGCTTGGAGACTGCAGGCTGTATACTGAGCGGAGGGGCAGGACCCCCCAAGCAGGGCCACCTAGCAGCACCTAAGTGCCCCTGTTTGTTCCCACTGTGTGACCTTGGGCTCCTGATTTAACCTTCCCTAGCTTTAGTTCACTCTTCAGAGAATGGAAATCGTAGCTCCTCGCGGTTCTTTTGAGAATGTGACATGTCAGGTACAAACTTTCTGCTTCAAATTATAGTTGATATGATTAGCTTTATAGAGTCTGTAAATAAAGCAAAGAACAGAAGATTCCCTCCCTGTCCAGCAGGCCTACAAACTCTGCCCCAAAGCTAGTTAGTCTTAGTCCCCTGAGGTGGACCTCCAGCGCCCCTCCGCATCCTTCACCCGCCCTTTCGTGAGTGTTGCCCTCTGCTGGCATTGCGAAAACTTCACTCTGCCACGGAATGTCTGGGAATCAGGGCTAAAGGGGCTCCTCTCCACGTTCTCAGGTCCCCTAGAATCTGCAAAGGAGTCATAGAGGTTTGGAAATCCCTAACCCTAACCCTTGTAGAAGGGTTGCAGAGTTATGAAGTAGTTTGTTAGCTCAGCAGAGGGAGCAATAGAAAACGACATGGGCTTTTCCTGAGATGCCCCAGCCTGACAACAGGAGAGCTACAGGAAGGTCTGTAACACCATTGGAGACCCGGGGACAGGGCTCCCAGAGATGTGAAGCAAGCCCTACACCCATCGACACCCTCACACCCCTAAACCCCACTCTCACATCCCCAGTAGGTTAGGAATGGGATGAAATATCAAATGTGCCTACTAGCAAGGGCAGTGACCATCCCGAGTCTCTTAGGTACCACTCAGAGACAGCAACTCCCAGCCAGGCATGAGTGCCAGAGCAGGCAATCTGGCCACCCTGCAAGTCAGGGCAAGGAGGCACGGGCAGGAAGTATTTCTTCATATGTCCAACAATGGACTGTGGCCCCAGGCCCTGAGCCTGACAGCTCCTCTTTACTCCTGCTTTCCATGTGCCAGCTCAGAAAAGGCACTGAGTGATTCCAGAAGAGAGAGTGTCAAGTAAGCTCAAGGGTCTTTGGGTTGTAGACCTTTCTTGAAAGCCAAGGTCCAAATATCCTTCGGCATCATGGAGCTGTGCCACTCAACACCACCCCCACCCTTTCAGAGGTCTCCCCTGTGCTCTCCACTCCTTTTCCCACCAACTCCACACCACCACTCCAGCTGCCAAGAATTCCAAACAAAGGGCCGGGATCCAGGCCCTGTTTATGTCATGGCAAGCTCTGTCCAGCCAGAAGCTGCCCACCTCTGACCCCCAGCCCTACCCCCAAGGCTCTGCTAGAACATACATTGAGCAGGGATATGTGGACAGGCCTTTCTTGTCTGAGGTTGAAGGAAAACTGTTTCTCAATTCTTAGCTTGAGCCCCACACAGGTGTGGGAAGCTTCTCTTCCAGGTGACCTAGAGCAAATGGATTAAGAACGTTCTGCTTCCCACTGTGACTATGCTCTTGCTGCTCCTCTTCCATCTCCCCACCACCACCCCATCTCCCCCCCTCCACCACCATCTCCCCTCCACCACCATCTCCCCTCTACCACCATCTCCCCTCCACCCCCAACTCTCCTCCACCATCTCCCCTCCACCCCCATCTACCCCCACCACCTCATCTCCCCCCACCACCCTATCTCCCCTCCACCACCCTATCTCCCCTCCACCACCCCCATCTCCCCTCCACCATCCCCATCTCCCCCCACCACCCCATCTCCCCTCCACCACCC
>JADRCD010208213.1:0-22843 GCA_019843815.1 Montemys delectorum | reverse complement strand
GATATCGCTTCATGGGCACTTTAAAATTATAAGCAAGCTCACTAAATATAAACCTCTCACAGTCACCAGGATGTAAAGGAACAGTATAAAAACAATCCTCCAAATCCATAATAATTCTATATGCATTTTCTGAAACAGCAGCTAGAGTAGGCAAGTCAGGTTGTAATGCCTCCACAAGTTCCTAGTTAACCTTTCATAAATCTTAATTTTGAACTTAGTTTTGGATTGATAGAATAATCAATCTCTTGGAGGTGAGTGAGTACATCACCTCCAATGTCTACTAATCCTTCAAAGTCCCTTTTCTTCAATTAGTAGCTTATGTTTAGCAGGTACAGTAATAATGCCAAGGTGGGAAACATAATTTTTATCCTTTTATAATAATGCTGCTTTAGCCTAAAAATTATCACCAGGTCCCTGGAGACAAGGGCCCAAAAACTCTTGTAGGCAGGGTTTGCAAGACAAAAGGAGTGCCACATAAACCTCTGTCTGCCAAGGCTACTCTGAGCTTTGCAGTAACTCAAATATAAATGTTTGCTGTAGTTTCCTGCAAGGCAGCAGCCTTCACTTCCTTGATATTTTTTCTTTATTACAGATATGGGTGAGTTAGAATTCTGAGCCTGTGACTGAACTGCAAACTTCAGCCAACAGAATCATGGCAGTATAACCTTAATCTTCAAGTTTCTCTTGTAACACCAGAGCACAACCACAATGTTGGAAAGCAAAACCCAATTTTTAACAGTGTAAACAATCCATTCTCTTTGAAAATCAGTACCAATAACATTACTTTCACATTACAAAGTTTTTGGCTGACAATTATTTTATATGAATGCATGACAGTGTAACTTTTAATAACTCATTAAAGAGACATTGTTTTAAATCCTATCCTTTATAAGTCTAGTTTCTAGAATAAGAATTATATAAAATATTATCCCAATTTAGAAGGATTTTTAGAGACCTGTTTTCCTGGGTTGGCTCATGCCACGTGTTGTTTAAAATGACTCCAACCCTGAGTTACCAGTTTTAAACTTGAGAGTCAAGGGTGGTCGTAAATCTCACAGATGAGCCCCCAAAGTGAAAGACCCCCCAGAGCTCGGGAGACCCTCACTCAAGTCTTGGGATGACACAACCACCCAGTAACTCACTAGAGACTGATCTTGCTGCAAGCACACGAGATTTATTTGGAGGAGAAGCCAGTATACTGGGGCTGAGTTCATTACTCATGCAGGGTAGAGGAGCTCCACCTGAGCAAAAGAAGTGAGGGGTATTTAAAGGGAAAAACCACAAACTAGGGGGGTGTGTGTGAAGGGGTTATCAAGGGAACATAACAAAAAACAGTGGGAAATTCTAAAGGGACCCAACCCACAACTGAGTCAGGGTCATAAGGAAAACATCCTGCATACTCATTATTCACAAGAATGTGGTTTGGTCAATGCTATTTACTTTATGGCTGAACCACCCAGATGGCTCATATCCTGCTTTTTGTTCTTGGACCTAACTGGGGGGGGGGGGGGGGAGCTTTGTGGCCAACAGGTTCCTGAAACTGGCTAGTCTATATTCTTGGCTCTTTACAGAGGTTTTCCATGCTCTTTTAGGTAAAGGTTATACATTATATATTCCTACTGATACATTTGTATTAAATGCTCTTATTTTAAAATTCTAAAATTCTCCAGCCCTTCAGGATAACTTTTTCTTTTAAATTTAAAATTTTAATCATACTCAATAAATTATAGGCCAATACTCTATAACCAAGACAAGCAGAACCTTGTCACTTGCTGAACCCAATAAACACAATTGCAGAGATTTTTCTAGGAGAAAACACCCACCAGTGTATTTGCCATAGAACTTGAGAAGCCGCTGGCCCTTTAAAAGCAGCTTTTCTGCTCCTAGCTGGGCATATCCTGCTGTGCTTGACTCCTAGCCAAGGGTGTCCAGCGGCAACTTAGACTTTCTGCTGTGCAAATTGAGACTGCCTTCTAAAGAAGTTAAACTAAATCAAGGGATGGATAGCCAGCAAATGAAGTTATAACCATTTTTTCTTTTGAACTTGAAACATACAGCAACAATCATTCAAACAATGAAACAAAAACACGCAGTGATACACGTGGAAAGATTGGTACAGCAAGGATAGACAATAGACAGAGAAGGATGAGAACTTGATGTAAACAGAACTAAGGATATCTCCAGTAGGAACCAGAGAGAATTTTGGTTTTGGAGCCATATTGTTGATTCTCCTGATTTCTCTCTGTGCCCAGGAGAGCTCTGACCATTTTCCTTTTTTTTTTTTTTTTTTTTTTTTTGCTAATGTGTCCCGACAGAGGACAATTGCTTTTCTGAACCATTCTCTCTTTCTTTTTCTCCTTCTCCTTCTCCTTCTCTTTCTCTTTCTCTCTTTCTCTCTGTTTTTCATGTCATTTTTATATTTACCATTCCTGCTCTGGGAACTATACATAGCATCAATCTACTTGAACTAAGATTTTTTTCTAATATCTGTTTGTTGTTTTTGTTTGTTTGTTTGTTTTTTTCCTCTCTCTTATTATAAACCCTGCTCCTCTTGCCTAATGCAGCTTTTGGCTGCGGACAATTGCCTATATAGAATTATGCAGCTCTTGATGGTGGACAAATGCCTATATAGATTTCCCCTGTCCCAATTGCGCTGTCATACCGGTAGGTGAGAAGGTGTTGGGTGTTGGGTCAACACTGCCTCAGCCTAGCCTGTATCCTTTCTTTAATGCACCTCCTATAACAATAGTCTCCAAATGATGAAATTTATGGCTAGAGCTAGCATTAATGCTGTTTGTTGCTTAGCACCGTGAAGGATACTGTAAACTTCAGTTTTTTGTGGAGCTCCACCAAGACAGCATTTCTCAGTTGATCCCCCTAACCCCCAGCCCCTGTGTTCAGTCCCCTCATTCACCACCTGTAGCTGTCTAGCAGCCATGGATGAACTGGGTACCTGAAAGGGAGGCTAGAAATGAAAAAGGACAGGTGGGAAAGAGAAAGATGAAGCCAAGACAAAGTTTTCTGATCAAGGCTCAAAGTTTATTTTCAGCACTGTGTTTATATAAGCAAAACCTACAGACTCACCCTTTGTTTCAGCTGGATTGAGTTGCAAAACAAACAAAGTATGCAGTCAACTCCTCAAAGCTCCAGTAGGGAATTGCAAATGCAGTGAGGCCAGGTGTGACTCTAGCCAGGTTGTAAAATCATTGGGACTGTGTTTAGCCTACTCAAGGTTGGGGGAAGGACACATTGTTGAACAACCAACACACAAAATGTCTATCTGTTTATGCAACCTATTTATTTATTTATTTATTTATTTATCTATCTATTTATGGTTTCTATTGTAACAGAGTCAGGAGATAAGTTTGAAGAGGTAGCCTTTGCTCCAGTACATGGTCCTACACACATGCCCTACATACATTCAGGAAGTGCTAGGTAGACTTTGAGGGTTTAAAGGAAATCACATGAGGGTTGGAGGGTAAAAGTGATAAGGGTCATAAAAGGAAAAAGGGAGATGGATTTTATCCAAACAAATTCTTTTCCATATTTAGTATTCTCAAACCATAAAATTAATTTTAGAATGCATGACATAATTATAACAAAAAATTTTTAATGAAAACCAAATATTACCTCATTTATTTACTAGCCTGCATCATTCTATCATTTTTTTCTTTTTGAGAAAGGATTTATCTGTGTTGCCCATCATTCTAACCTTTTAAAAGCAATTTCTCTGAGAAATGTGTACAACATAATAGAATCACATGAACTCCCCTCACAGTCTCTCTCAGACCTTGTTACTCCATCCCTACCCATCTAACTTTGTGTCTTCATTCCACCTCTCACTCTCTTAAATATTAGGCATAGTATTCTTTTCACTTACAACTTTTAGGTTAAAATATAATTGCATCATTTTTCTTCTTTTATCACCCATCAGCCTCTCCCATCTATTTTCCGTCCAACCCTCAGCCTCTCACTTACACACTCTTATTCTCTCTCAAATTTATGTTTTTCATGTGAGTATATATATATATATATATATATATGCACATACATATATGTGTATGTACATATATGCACACATACATATTTATAATATGTATATTGTGATATATATTTAAATGTAACTTTCTGTGTTCTTAGTCATTTAGTCTGTTTGTTTGTATGTGTGTGTGTGTGTGTGTGTGTGTGTGTGTGTGTGCATATATTATCAGGGTTGGTCCTTTGATACTGAATAGATTCAGGAGGCTCATCACTGTGAAGACTAATTCACCTGTTCTACATAGTGGGTAGTTCCCTGTAGTACTTTGTCTAGCATTGACTCCTTGAGATTTTCTCTTTTCACACTAGCTTGTATATCCATGTTCTCACTGTTCAATCTAATCTACCAAGCTGATTGATTCAATCTAGCTTCTCTCTACTTCTGACTAAATTTCTTTGCTTGGATTCATATTAGCTTTGGCAATATGTGTTAACATCATCAAAAGCCTGCACCTATGTATGGACGGATCCACAGACTTGTTGCCAGGGCAACAGCCACCATATTCCCAAAATCCCTAGGGCTCGACTCCTACTTTTACCTGGGCCATATGTCACAACCCATATATATACGGGGAACATTCCTCTATTTCTCTCTCTCCCCACTCCTCTCTTTCCCCACCACTTCCCCCTCTCACCCTCTCAATTAAACCTCCTATGTGTGGAACTGTTTGGGCCTAATGTGTGGTACTTTCTGACGAGAACGCCTCTCCGAACACATCAATATGGCTTTGCTGTTTCACATCTTCTGTGTCTTAATTAGGCTTTTACTACTGTGAACAGACGCTATAACCAAGGCAACTCTTATACAAGACAGCACTTAATTGGGGCTGGCTTCAGGTTCAGAGGTTCAGTCCATTATCATCAAGTTAGGAGCATGGCAGCATCCAGGCAGGCATGGTGTAGGAGGAGATGAGAATTCTACATCTTGTTACCAGGCAAACAGGAGAAGACTGGCTTCCAGAAAGCTAGGGTGAGGATCTTAACGCCCACACCCACAGTAACACAAAAACTCCAAGCCCACAGCTATTCAAACAAAGCCACAACTGCTAATAGTGCCACTCCCTGAGACAAGCATATACAAATCGTCATACTTTGGATAGTTCTATCTTTACCTGTGTTTCTCTTTTTCTCTGTATAATCTGTCTTTGTAATACAGCCTGAGTAAAACTGTCATCCACACAGTACACAGCATAACACTATTTCTTTCTTCTGCTGTTCTCCTGTGAGTTGGGCCTATTCTATCTCTGACTCGTTGTGTCAAATCTTTCTCTGATTCATCACTTTGACTGACCATCAATTAGATGCCATTTTCAAACATGGCTACTTCTTTCTACAAGCTAATCTTACCTTTTTTTGTTAAAGATAAAAGGCGTGTACTAACAGCATGTCTGTATTTTAGTCAGATCATGCTGTAATTCAGTGCATGCTTTGTATACAACCAACCATGCTTCCCTTTGTTTGAATGAGAGTATATCAAATGATAGTTATCAGTGATTTCTCAAGACAAGAGTGCCACATTTTCATGATTAAGGAAAATTTCTGATGTTGATTATTGATATGGTTCATATGTGTCAGAGCTGGGTAAGTACTTTTTTAGTTCTTCTCTCTGGCAATTTGCATTGAAACTTTTGGTATTATGAAAGCTAGACTCCAGGAAGCAAGCTTTGTGGTCGTATCTATCTTGCATTGCTTCAAGCCCTGTAATGATACTTTATTGTGTCTTCACAGAATAATCCTCTGCCACATATGGGGCCACAGCCATGAATCCCTCCATGTGTACTCTTTGGTTGGTGGTCCATTCCCCAGGAGTTTCATCTTTTGAAGCAGTATTTAAATTTAGTCAGAAAGTGGTTGGATACTCCAATTATACTCATGTATATTATTCCAATTGACATGTCGCACTAAGCTAGTTATCATTTTAGTTTTCAGGGTCCCCAGCTAGCAAAGATTCATGCTTTCTTTTTTACCTACTCTTGTACCATTCATATAACCTTTCTGTAATATTAAGTAATTTGAATAATAGTCTTGGAAATATATTAGGGTTTGCTATTCCTTGTCATGTTCTCTTCTCTACTTTGCCCTCACATCCTTTACTAAAGTTTCACCATTTCTTTTCCATACAACTACCTTAAGCCTTACAGCATTGCTTTTTATCTTTTTTTCCCTTTGAATTCCCTGCCCACCATGTCTTCCTAGTTCCCAGAATTCAGTAGATATTCCAAATGAAACATAGGTGTTTGAAATTCAAAGTCAGAATTCAGGAATGATGCAACATTTGTCTATCTGCATCTGGGTTAGATCATTTAGAATAATTGTTTCAAAATCTAATCCTGTACCTGTGAATTCCATGATTTTTTTTTCTAATCAGTAGAATAATATTCTGTTGTATAAATATGATAACTTTTATCAGTTATTTCTAAGTTGATAGGTAATTAGGCTGTTTCCACTTTCTACTATTGTCAAAAGAGTACCAACAAGTATAGACAAGTAATATGAGTAGTATTTTTATAGAAAGATACAGAACTTTTGGGCATATGCCTCAGAGTATCTTATAAAGGGATCATGTTGCAGATCTATTTCTAGTTTTTTGAGGAACTGCCACAATGATTTCTATAGTGGCTGTACAAGTTTCTACTCACACTAGCTCTGAGTGTTTCCCTTTTCCATACCTATATTCAACACTCTTATTTGTTTCTTTGATAGGTTGGTTCTCTGTTTTTAGTCTTAGCCATTATAAGTGAGGTGAGATTAAATCTTTTTTTTGTTTTGTTTTGGTTTTTTTTTTTTGGTTTTGGTTTTTTGGTTTTTCTAGACAGGGTTTCTCTGTGTAGCCCTGACTGTCCTGGAACTCACTCTGTAGATCAGGCTAGCCTTGAAGTCAGAAATTCGCCTGCCTCTGCCACCCAAATGCTAGGATTGAAGGCATGTACCACCACTGCCCAGAGAGATTAAATCTTAATATTTGTTTTAAAGTACTTTTCCCTGGTAGCTAAGGATATTTTTTATGTCAACTGACTGTAATTTGTTTTTCTCATCTTCTGGTACTAACAATTTTCAGTTTACCATCACATAATGGTAATACATAAGACAGATATTTTTGTTTATTTTATACTTTTAATCATTATATATTTGAATGTGACAATTAAAGCAAAAATAATTACTAATTATGAAGTAGCCATTTTTTAATTCAAAATATGATTTATATATTTTAACATAATATTGATACTCAATTTCAGGATTGTACTTCTCTCTGAATTTAATATCATATCTGATAAAGCATAGAAAAATATTGAAAACCACTTGTGGTTTATACTACTGTACTATTTTCATTGTACTGTACTATTATTTTTCATGTACTACATGAATCACCAGAATCATAGTAATGAGTAAGAAGGAAACATGGCTAGATTTCTGTTCCAATATAGAAGGTTTGCATCATTTTTCTTTCTGCAGATACTCAATAAAAAAGAGATTAAGCACATGAACTTCTAGAAGCTTTTACATGGAATTGAAATATGATCCTGACTCCCACCCACATCCTTCTGTGGTCAGCTGTGGCTCCCTCGCTAATATATCTGGATATTGGCTGATATCTGCCAGGAGAGCAGTTAAATTCTTTGAGCAGCTTCTCAGTGGGGCTGTGATTTTAAAGTTTCTGTGTAATGGAGTGTATTACCATTTGCCATATGATGAGATAGCTTGTCTGTCAGCCAGGGAGCTGTTTAACGTTATATATAGGTCAAATGAGCCAAAAAGAGCAAGAGAGGAAGAATATTGAGTATCTTGAAAGCATTAGCTCAAACCTCAGAGCCAACCCCTACTTTTCTCCATGGCTGTCTGATATCTTCAGATGAAATTGATTTTGTATTATTGGAAGAACTAAGAGAAATGTATTTGAAATAAGTCCTTGAAGGGCATGAATTTTCCCTAAGTCTAAGTCAAATGGTTTATACATTCTACTACTAGCGTTTTAAATTTTCACCTTGGGTCAAATAATATTCATGTTATTAAGAATCACTGAGTGTTTTCCTCAGCTCACACTACTGTCTATTTATGAGTCACCATTCAAAGATGCTAAATTATAAAATTAAAATACTTTATCTGCCTCTTCCAAAGGCACCTTTAACATTAAGAGAACTGTATTAGATAGCATATATGATAATGTTTTAGTAGCTAAATGACTAAAAGATTTTAAAAAGGAAATAGATTATGTTTCTTAATTGTAGGAAGCATTCTGAAAATTTGGAAAATAAAATTATATGTCATTAATTCCAGTCCAGGTGGATTATGAAATTATAGATTTTATATATTTCTCATCAGGTATTTTGTTTTATCAAAAATAATGTTGATTACACATACACATATATTATACTCCTTAATTTGATGTTAATTTTATCATAATTGTGATGGCTATTCCTAGTTGTCAGCTTGATTACATTTGAAATGAACTATGATCCAGAAATGGAGGACACACTTTGTGCTCCAGATCATGAGGCTGGAAGAAAGATTTCTGCCCTGGATCTGGACATGGAGCTCTTGATGCATAGTAGCCATGAAAATCTTATGCTAAGACAAGGTAGTAAACATCTTTAATTCCAAGAGACTGAGGCACACAGATTTCTGAGTTCAAGGTCAGTCCTGGACAAAGCAAGTTTTAAATCCAGGTTTGGTGTGTACTGGCCTTTTATCTGAGCCACGCCTTCTGCTGTAGGCCTATATAAGAACACTGGAAAAATGAAAATATGCTCTTCTTTGACTGCTGACCCTTACTTGCCAGCACATCTGGCAAGTTGGAACCTACTTCTAGAGAAGACCAGCTCAAACAAATACCCTCATGGGATTGAGCAATTACTAGCTTCTTGGACTTCACCTTCACAGCTGTCCATTTTTGGGTTAATTGGACTACAGACTGTAAGTTATTACAATAAATTCCCTTCACATATAGAGATGTTCCATAAGTTCTGTGATTCTAGAAAACCCTCACTAAGACAGTAAATATTTGTATCCAAGAACTATGATGAAAGCTACTGTAGAATACTGAAATTTAAGAAAATATTTTAAAATATCTAAGAATATTTAGCAAATGTCACTCTGTCACTTCTGTTTAAAGTTCCTGTACCAGGGCTGAAGACTTGTATAAGCTTGGACTACATAAAAGTATTGTCTGCTTTTACAAAAGGATAAGAATTGGTTCCAGCATTTACGTAGGGCAGCTTGCACTGCTTTGGACTCCAGTTCCAGGAGATCTGATGCCTTCTCCTCAACTCCTAAGACTTCTGTACATATATCCATCTGCAGACACACCCCCTACAAGATTTTAAAAATATGTTAAAAACACAAAGATAATTTTCAGTATTTTATTTTTAGCCTACATTTTTTTTGAAATTTCTTATACAAGTATGTTATAAACCTGTAATGTTGTAATAAGTTAATAAATAAAGTTGACAAATTTGAATTTGGTAAAGCTAAGTACGTAAGAAGGATATAAAATAGTACCATCATTCTATCAGTATCTTGATACTAAAACATAAATATATTCATACTAAACACATAATTTTAGTGAAACTAAATAAAATTAATGAAGTTGGATTAATACTATGATCTGCCTTACTTTTACTTTTGTTGTATACATTTGTGATATACTAATTTGTTGTTGAATATCATAGTATTAATTGCAAGCTAACAGTGTAACTATGCAAGAGATTCTCAAATATACAGTTTTATAGGAGTGGGGGAAATGTTAATTAAAGACATCAAGTTGGAAGATTCAAATAACTTAAATATGCCAATGATATTACACAGATATTTTAGGTACATTTGGCAGAATAAAATGAGACATAGGAGATGGAAAATCACTGAGATTGAACCTCAAAATGCTTACAATGTTTTCAGAGTTTTCTGAAGAAGTCCTCTGATTGTTCTGAACCTTTATCTTGGAGTGAATACAAGGCTCCTTACCTCTGAAATGCTACAGCATTGTATATAATAGTGTAAGAGTTTGTCATTCCATACATTCCTAGTTATTATTTTGTTGTTATTAAGAAAAGTATCTTGAGTACCTGTAAAAATAAAATCTTATTTTAACTTTGTATTAATTTTTTCACATTCAAATTTTTACTTAATTTACAAAGTCTAGTTGAGAGGGTAATTCTTTATAATTCTTTGGCAAAACACTGTTTTCTTCTGCTACATATTTTTATATAATGAATAAAAATTGACTGTGTTTGTGTTTACCATTTCATGAAAAACATCTGTACTTGGCATTGTGTTTGCTTTGCTGTCATATTCCAGTGATTTGCAGAGAAAAATGCAAAACAATGTTTAGGCAATAAGTCAAATAAATCTCTAAAGATTATAAAGGAGGCTTAGAAGAAAATGAATAAGTCACATTGTTTTTAGCATTCCATAATATAGACTGTATCTATAAACTTACTATATATACCTTGTTTTTAGAATAAAGTTCATTTTGAAAATTCAATAAATGTTTTTCTAAACTATCAGAAGTGACAGTATTGTTTGAGGACACAGAAATATACTGCAATTACTTTATCACTTTGTAGGTGACTCACTCTATTTATAAAATATATTAACTAAATTTATAAAATTGCACCAATTTATAAATTCTAAAAACTAAGGATTTAGTGTTATGAGTAAATATAATACTGATTCTCTTATCTTAAAATTTATAGACATTATTTTACACCTGGGATATATTATTCTTGCTTATTCTGTTCTTAGTCATCTTTTTTGCTTTCTTGCCTGACATTAGGGATATTTTTCATGTATTGGAGTAATCGTTATGAAATTTTCTAAGTTTAACCAGTCTTATGCTCTGCACAGTCATGAAACCAAACAACCCAATAACATACATAATAAATTCTTATGGAAACTAGTTTTTTATTAACAGTGAAATAGCTTCTGTAAACCTCAGTCATGCTCATTTGAACACCAGATATCTGGGAGAAGATTACTCTGCCCAGGAGTGTTTACTAGAATTTGAAACATAGAAAAGTCATTTAATGTTTAATGAAAACATCCTTTTGAGAAAGAATTTACTGGTTTCTTTTCTTGTTGTATGTGTATGAGTCTGAGTGAGAGGATACTATTTGTATGTGGGTACAACAGAGGCCAGAAGATAATATTTATTCCCTTGGACCTGGAGTTACAGAAGGTTGTGAGGCATCCACCATGGGTGCTGGCCACCAAATTTGAGTCCTTCTTAGTACAGCAAGTTCTAATAACAACTGTGCTATTACTTTAATCCTGAATGAATATTTGAATTCTACAGTCAAGTAATGTACACTTTGTAATAATGTACATTTATTTCAAATAAATATTACAACATCAAAGTAATTTTGGTTAATCAACTCATACCATTTTTGTCATAACAATAAAAATTGTAACAAATAAATTTTGTTATTGAATGCTTTTTTAATCTTGTTTGTGTGTTTTTTGCTACATGTATGACTGTGTACCACCTGTGTGCCATAGCAGAGAAAGTCAGATCCCTTGAAATTGTAATTGCTAATGGCTGTGAGTAACCATGTCGTTTCTAGAAATGATATCCCTCTTAAGCCCCAAATTTTGTCAACACACACACACACACACACACACACACACACACTCACATACAGAAAGAGAGAGAGGTCTATCTATCTATTTATCTATCATCTATCTATCTATCTATCTATTATTTATGTATATATATGTGTGTATTGTATATGTATGTATGTATGTATGTATGTGTCTATCTACATATCTATCAGTCTATCTATATATCTATATACCTAGTCATAATATTTACTATCACATTAGTTATAGGGTTTTGAGATCATTCACCAAACATCTTACATCACCAGATTTACACTTGATGGAAAAGACTCAGACACAAAGAACAGAATTTGGAAAAATACACACATGCTTAGAAAGCCTGTGGCAAAGTTGTATATGAACACACGAAGAGAAGCTTCATTAAAGTTTCATTTTATGGGGACTTTAGGAGGGGTAGGGATTCTGTAACAGCCTGTGAAGAGAAGAATTTATAAAATGTTTAGTAAGCACTACATGCAGAAAGACATTCATGTGAAAAGAAGATAGTCAAAAGTTCCTACTGAGTTGATGAATAGGAAGTTAGAAGGTGTATAGCACAGAGGAAATGAGGTGTGGAGCACTTATTGCCATCACCAGGGTTTTCCAGTGCAACTCCTTATTCTTGGCCGCTTTGCAAATCTACCCACTCTGTTATAGCCTCTCCTACAAGCTAAGAAAGAATGCAGGACTACAAAACAAAATGTGCTTAAAGAGTGTCATGGAAACCAATGACAAAATAGCTATGGGAAAAGAAATCATAATGAAAGAATGACTTCAAAAATCATAGGGGTGGAACAGACAACCTCGGGAGGTAAGAGGTGGGGGGAACCCTCCAGAAGGTACCAGAGACCTGGGAGATGAGAGACTCTCAGGACTCAAAGGGAAGGACCCTAGATGAAATACCTGACAGTAGGGTGAGGGAACTTGTCAAGTCTACCACCAGCAGAAAGATAGTGCATCAAATAAAGGATGGGGTTGCAATCCTACAATCAAAACTTGGGCACATTTTTTTTTTGTCTGAAAAAAAAAATGCAGGGATGGAAATGGAGAGGAGCCTGAGGAAAAGAAGTCCTAGTGACAGACCCAAAGTGGGATCCAGATCAAGGGGAGACCCCAAGGCCTGACACTATTACTGAAGCTATAAAGTGCTCACAAAAAGGGACCAATCATGACTGCACTCAGGAAGACTCCAAAAAGCAGTTGAAAGAGTCAGATGCAGATATTTGCACCCAACCAGTGGACAGAAGATAGTGACCCCTGTGGTTGAATTAGGGAAAAACTAGAAGAAGCTGAGGAGGAGGGCAACCCTGTAGGAGGATCAGCAGTCTCAACTAACCTAGACCCCTCAGATCTCTCAGACACTGAGCCACCAACCAGGCAGCATACACCAGCCGATATGAGGCTCCCAACACATATACAGCAGAAAACTGCTGGGTCTGGGTTCAGTCAGATTCCATGCAGATAACACTCAAGAGCCTGAAGGCCACAGGGAGTTTAGAGGTCTGGTGGGGTGGCAGGTGGGGAGTGGGGTCATCATCATGGAGACAGGGGGCAAGGAGGGATGTAACAATCAGAGGGTGGACTGGAAGGGGATAAAATATAGAGTATAAAAAAAGATTAGATTAATCTTTATGATATATATCATAAGGGTATCAGTATATACATTATTAGTTATCATCATTGCAGGGTGTAGGTATTATACTTGGCTTATTCACAGAATTACCACCAATTTATATTTCTGATATTCATGGAAAGCTGTTTTCTTTGACAAACTACTGGGGATGCTTTCACTTTCAAATAAACACACTACAGTTTATCCCCCAAATTATATAAACTGATGAAAAACAGTTTAGAAATGTATCAAATTCCTCTCAGTGGGTTTCATTATTAAAGGAGATTTAATACCAGTTTATTTATGAAGTAAGAGAGATCAACATTTTTAACTCACACTACACACTATAGCACTTAGCAAGTGTATTTTATAGAAATGTAAAAATTTTCAAGTTCCAGAGGTTGAGACTGAATCAATTTGGGCAAATTTACCAGTATTAATGCACACTTGCATACAAGTTATTTTATGGAATATTGCTGATATGTAAGAATCACTTGAAAATTATTTCAAGTGTCTACGGCCATACCACCCTGATCTCAGAAGCAAAGCAGGGTTGGGCCTGGTTAGTACTAGAATGGGAGACCATGCGGGAATACAGGGTGTTGTAGGCTTAAAAAATTATTTTAAGTATTTTAGAAAATTGACAGTAATATTCCAAAAATGCATGTATACTAAGCATGATGGAATTTTTAGTTTCCAAACAAGTAGACTAAGCTAAAGTTTATTAAAAGTGAACAATGACAAGAAATTTATGTAAAGGAATGCACAACAAAAGTCTAATTAGAAAGATCAATTTGTATGTAGGAATTTTCTAGGATGTTAAGAAACATACTGAAAATTTAAAGAACTAGTATTTCTTCTCTTTAAAAGGAAAGTTAAAAATGATGTATAAAGCAACAATGTAGAGAAGTTTATACTATACTGAAAAATTTTACATACCTATATTGAATAACAATTTTACTTTTTGGAGACAAGCTGTTCTTTTACCAACTACACTCAAATAATAACTATTTAGACTAAAGTTATTTAACAAGCCCAGGCTCCCAAGTAAGTTAATAATTTAGCATACTTTACCTAATATGAACTTGCACAAGAAAAACGGAGATTAAACCTGGAATTGGGCAGACTCCGAGGACTCAATGTCAGTGATCTTAGCCGAAATGTCCAATACTGAGGATATGGAACCTGAAGAGACCACTCCAGTCAAATAGGACTCCTATTGGATAGTTGGGGTCAGCCATCCACCTACAAAACTTTTGAACCCTAATTGCTCCTTTCTAAAAGAAATGCAGGGACAAAAAAAAAATGGAGCAGAGACTGAAGGAATGAATGAACAGTGACTGTGACAACTCAGGATCCATCCCACAGGCAGGGACCAGTACCTGACACTGTTAGTGATGCTATGTTGTGATTGTAGATAGGACCCTAGCATGGCTGTCCTCTGAAATGTTCTACCAGCAGCTGACTGAGACAGATGCAGACACTCCCAGCCAAACATTGGGCAGAGAACTCTAAGGAAAAGTTAGGGGAAGGACTGAAGGAACAGAAGGGGGTGGAAAAACCGTAGGAAGACCAACAGTGTCAACTAACCTGGATCAATGAGAGCTCCAAGAGACTGAGCCACCAATCAAAGAGCCCTAGGATGTATGTAGCAGGTGGCTGCTTTGTCTGGCTTCAGTAGGTGATGATATGCCTATCCCTGTAGATACTTGATGCCCCAGGGTGAGGGAATACAGCGGCGGGGGGTGGGTACGCCCTCTCAGAGGTGAAGGTGAGTGGGATGGGGAAAAGAACTCTGATAGTGGAAATGAGGGGAAGGGCAACATTTGGACTGTAACTAAATAAAACAATTAAGTAAAAGAAAAAGAAAGAATATTTTAAAAGTTAAGCAAGGAATTTACATTGGAATAATCCTGATTTCTGTGAAAAATAATTGACATTTGATTTCATTTGAGGATAGAGTGGTAAGATATATATGTATACAAATGTGTGTGTTGAGCTGAATTGATTCATATATAATTTTCTTTTCTTCCACATTTGTAAAAAAAAAAAAAAAAAAAAAAAAAAAAAAAAAAAAAAAAAAAAAAACAGGCCACAGAAAGTTACTTAACCTGTTGGTGAAGAAATCAATAATGTAGAAAATTATTTTGACTCTGTTCTACAGAATTTATAATTAGACAATTAATATTAAGACAAATTTTAGATGAGTAATTCTTATGTTATTACAATAAATTAGTTCAAGGAGCCTGATATGGCTCTCTCCTGAGAGGCCTTGCCAGAGACTTACAAATACAGAAGCTGATGTTAGCAGCCAAACATTGGACTGAGCGCGGAGTCCATAATAGAGGAGTTAGAGAAGGGACTGAAGGAGTTGAGGAGGTTTGTAAACCCATGGGAAGAACAATAATATCAACCAACCAGACACCCCAAAACTCCCAGGGACTAAGCCATCAACAAAGGAGTACACATGACTCCAGCTGCATATGTAGCAGAGGATGGCCTTGTCAGGCATCAATGGATGGAGAGGTCCTTGGTCCAATGAAGGCTGGATAGATGCCCCAGTGTAGCAGAACGAAGAGCAGGGAGGTGAGAGTGGTGGCTGGGTAGAGGAACGCCTTCATAGAAGCAGGGTGAGACCGGATGTGATAGGATATTTCCAGGAGGGAGGGAAACCGGGTAAGGGGAGAAGAGTTGAAATGTAAATAAAGAAAATATCCAATAAAAAAAAGTATGAAAATTTCAGTGTATGTTCTATAAAGTTATCACTGAGGATTTATACATTATTTTGAACTGTCAGAAATATATCTGCCTAGCTATTTTCAATGTAGTGCTTTGAGAAGGTGATCAGAGATCTGGCAATCCATTGTTTCTGCTGTTCCAACCTGGCATACCTTACAGTTGCTCTAGATAGTGGATTTTAGATTGTGAAATAAGGCTCATTAACTGTTAAATGCTTCAAGATATAAAATTTCAGTGTTCATTTATTATGATATAACTTAATAAAGGATGGAAATTAACTCACCATTAATCAGTCTAGCCACAATACATATACATAATACATATACATATACATATACAAAATACATATAGAAAGTGCAGAAATTTTCTCACATATCAGAGCCTATGGAGTTTGTTTTCTAAATTTCTAACTATAAATTTATGTAAAAATATTAAACATCAGTAGTACTATATTTTTGTGAAATTTGTATATGTAAAACATTCTTATATTTGTTATTACTTTCCTGTTTCAAATGTACTTTGTATTATTAAAAACTATACATATATATCTATATATCATCAATATAAAGTTGGTAAAGTTTGGAATGGAGGAAGTAGGAAGAGGAGGGTAGGGAAATACAGCAAATATTAACATATCTGAAGGTAATTATAAAGATGAACTGAAAGAGTAGGTGTTAGAAATGCTGACATACCTTGGTATTCTCATAATGTGACTTTTACTTTCTAAGATTACCATTAACTATTTTAGGCTATCTGCTATCCTGGATAAAGAGATTTATGGGATTACTTTCACTTTTTTTCTAAATACATTGTGTAACACCAGAAGTATTAAAGTACTTCTGAACCCAGTGGAGTACGTGGGATGAAGTAGGTATGTGGAAACTGTAAACAGATATCCATGGAGTATTATTTTCACTAACTGCAAGTAAACTTATAGAGCATTAAGCATTAATAAGTCATCATTATTAGCTGTTACCAATGATTATGTTAAATAATTGATTTGAAAAAAGTATATTTGCTAAAATCCATATGTTAACCATACCTTAAGGCCTAAAATAAGTATGAAAATCTTCATATTTTACTACAAACTTTTGTAAAAATATAATTTATATGAAAATACTTATCTGAAGATTTCTTGAAAATTAATCTTGATCACGAGTTACAAAATGAAACCCTTTAAGTTTTTTTAAATATAATGGTGTGTCCTAGAATTTACATTTGATCCTGTTTACCAGTATAAAGATTCACCATATGGTATGTGTTCTTTTTATTAAATAAACATAAGTTGTTTTCTGTCAAAGGGATTTTTAGTAACCATATGACTGCCATGAGACAGTCAATATGTGTATTTGAAATTCTTTATAGATTTTCAGGCAAAGAGAGACTCATTTAATCTATTTCTGTAATTTAGCAAATAGTTTGTGTACACATGCTTTATCTACATATATTTCTAGTTTCCTATTGCAAGCCTGGTCTCTGGAGAACCCAGAAATAGCACCATATTCCCTGGAACTGGAGTTACAGAGAGTTGTAAGCTATCATGTGGGTTATTTATTTATTTTTTTTTTTTGGAATAGAACCCAGGTACTCTGGAAGGGCAGCACATGTTCTTAACTATGAAACGATCTTCCTAGATCCAACAGTCATAATTATATACATAAAAAATTTTTGGGTCATGAAGATCATTTCTTATCTTCTCACTATATAAGTAGAAACTATTTTACAGAACCAAAAGTAAAAGGTTTAGAAAATTAATACAATGAAGTGAAATTATTATTATTATTATTATTATTATTATTATTAATATAAAATGTAGATTATGGAACTTTTGTAAGAGAACAATCATCATAATAACAGAGCTTTCAACCTTTTGCCATGTGTGATGCAACCAGTGAAGCTTCAAAACTAATTTCCCTCTCCCCCAAAAAATACGTAACATGAAGCTGATAATATGGGCTTGAACAAAGCAGTTTTCAGTACATATCATCTCATATGATCACATTTAAATCACTTAATTAAATAAGAATTATGATGACTAAGGATGGTTAAACAGCTTGCTTTCATTCATTTTAGAGTGAACTTTACATGACATTGCTGGCTTGCTTAAACTTCTCTACGTTATTGATTTCTCTATTATGTTCTGTCATTCATTTATTATTTACAACACTCAAGCAAACAGTTCAGGCTGATACTCACACTGCCATTTGTATTATATCCTCACTCTCAGATTTTCTGCTCTTCAGCACTATTCTTGGATTTTCTTTTATTCTACAAAGTCTTCCAAAATTTTATCCTAATAAGAACTCATTAAGTATGGAAGCAATAACATAGCATCTATAAAGTACTAATATGTACAGTATACTATGTAGGATACTTTATTTTTCTTGTTTTAAAGCCAATCATACACCAAGAGCCTTTACAGTTTAACTGGTGATGTTGGCTTTATCTCACACAGGGTTTAATTAACAAAGACCAGTCAATAAACATAATAAACCATATAAAGACAAAAATTGCACCATCATTTAAATAGATGCATAAAATGCCATTGGAGAACTCCAATATAATTTTAAGATAAAAAATCCTAGAGAGATAGAATAGGAATGAAGGGAACACACTTAAACATAATAAATATATTTTTTTGATTATATATTTCATATAATATATTATAAACCAATAGCTAGCGTACTTTAAAACGAAAATAACTGAAGGCAATTCCACTACTCAAAGTAATCAAAATGGGCTGGAAACATTTGACTGAGAAATACAGGAAGATAAGGGAATTTAAAAAATACAAACAGGAATAAAAGAAATTAAATTATCCTTATTTGAATATGACATGATATAACAAATCCAAAAATCACTCCTGAAAATATCTAGAAAGTATCACCAATTTTAGCAAAGTGTCAGTGTGTAAATCCACTTGGAATAATCTGTAGTTTTTCTCTAAACCCAACAATAAATGCACTGAGAAAGAGATCATGGATGCACTCACATTTACAACAGCATCAAATACAACAAAATATCTTGAAATACACTTAACCTCGGAGGTGAAAGACCTTGATATTGAGAGCTTCAAATCTCTAAATAGAGAAATTTAGAGAGACAGCATGTGTGGGCCTGTGTCTCTCTGCTGAGGCCTGGGCTGCATAGAGTGTTAGTTAGTTAAAAGGAGGCAATGTATACGTGACATATTTTATTAGAGGAAAGAGAAAATAAGCCAGTTAGTCATGTAGAGAGAAAGAAAGGAGAGGAAGAAGAGGAAAAGAGAAGGAGAGAAAAAGGAAAAGAAGAAAGCAAGAGAGCAAGAGAGGAAAGGAAAAGGGAGAACAAAGAGCAAGAGAGGAAGAAAGGAAGCAAAAGAGCAAGAAGGCAAGAGAGAGAACAAAGAGCAAGAGAGAGAGGAAGAAGGCAAGAAGGCAAGAGAGGAAAGAGGGCAAAAGAGAGAGGAGGGGGCAAATTGCCTCTTATATTATGTGAGGCGTAGGTATCTGTCTGTGGGGTGAGCCATGCTTGGCTGTGGTCATATAACTGTGGGTAGGGTCCAGCTAGAATGCTGGGAGCTTACGGCATTGTCTACCTGATAGAGCACACATCTTCTGTGGGGGCAGCTGTGAGAGGTTGTGACTGAAACAGTAACAAGGACTCAGGAGTTCTGGCCGAACACCTTCTGTCCCTTCTGTCCCTTGCAGGCAAAGATACTGCCAACTGGGTCACCGGGGTTCAGACCCATTACTCAACTGGGCCGAGGTTGCCTGAACAGACCCCTGCCCTACAAGTATGGAAAAATATCTTGTGTTCATGGATCCATAGAATTAAAAAATTTGAAAATTATTATCCTAACAAATGTTATTTACATATTTAATTTATTCCCATGGAAATACTGACAATTCTTTACAGGAGAAAAAATTCCTAAAATACATACAGACAAAGAAAAGACACAGGATATCCAAAGCAATTCCAGGGAAAAAAATACTGGAATGTTTGCTATTACATACTTAGATGTTTAACAAGGGAAGCATGACTTGTGGTTGTAGAATGCCATGACATAATCAGATGCTAGGTCCCTGAGAGCAGCTTAGTGGAATTGCCCATGCACTATAATTTCTCCTTTATTGTTTAATTAAAAATGAGAAACTTGAAAGTGGTGATGGGGCTTTGTGTTCCTTAGAATGCTGCCTTTTGTCTGGGGTTATAGACATCTTTGGGCAGCCTAAGATGACTGTAATGCTGGCTAAGTCCTGGGAGAGCTGGCTCTTTCACTACCTGTCCAGGATCTGTGGTACCATCTGGAGTTACAAGAGTGCAGGCCCAGTAGACTTCATCTGTGAGGCTCCACCACCTGGGGCTAGCTGCTTTTGATGCTTTCCTGGATGCAGATTTGGAGGAAACACCTTTTCTTGGCATGATTCTGGAACAGAACATAAAGGTAAGGTATTTAGTGTGTCCAACCCTTGGGTATACATTTGAAACATTTAAGCCCAAGATCTTGATAGGTGGGGAAGAGGAGTCCCAAAACCAGGGAACTCAGTAGGGATCTTATCCTGAAGAATAAGCTGGTGGATAAACAGACTGCTGGTTGACAGTACTTATCTGGAGCCCATTTGACTTGTGAGTGGTGGATCCATGTTGATGGCCTAAATCTTAGAGGAATGTTTTTAAGTTTACAAAAAGAGATAACTTTCAGATATTTAGCTTCACCATTCTTTACAATGTATACTGCATCCCACAAACTCATACCTTTATTTTATGGTAGAAAGTTAGTTAATGGTTTTGGGTTAAAAGCACAAACACTCCTTCAGGAAAGCTCAGGGAAGACAGGATCTTTCCATGGAGCAGAAAGAGCAAAAGATCACTTGTCCCTGATTTTCACTATGACTGTAAATACTGAAAGAGGTGCTTTTTACCTTTATCCAAAAGACTGGATGTATATAGATTTAGCACAATGAGAAATCCTCTTTTAAGTCCTCACTTAAAGAAAACCAAAGGAAACTTAAAATCTTGAGCTTATGACTATGATATCAGTTGGTCATATTGTAGAAGGTTTATAAGAGTTAGAATATTTGTCAGAACTTCATAGATTAATGTTAAAGCTCTGATCTTTTAAGTCTTAAAACAACAAAACTCAGTGGGGAGAAATCAGAAGCATTTTTAAATTCCTTTCTTATAAATTAAATCATTTTCTTATTACTACATAAGCTTTCACACCCTCCAACCTTTGGAATTTGCACTGACGCATCTTGAGCACCCTCTTAGACCATTAAACACTTTCTTATATCCTCAAACCTTAAGCTTCTGTATCCTTAGACTGTATATAAACTTTACACATGTTTTCCTACCCAAGGAATCATATGAGACTCAGATGGTTGATTACTAGAAACACCACAAAGCAAGTGCCTTTGAATAGAAGAATAGGAAAATATTACTGAAGCTTGTTTTTTGAATCTGGTAGCAAGGTAGACTGTGTCTAGACCTAGCAGTAGGGGCTCTAGGAAAGTGAAGCCTACAGCCTGAATTTAGCACTGAAGAGGAATGAGAAGGTGGTTGTAACCTTGGTCTCTGTAGGTACACTGATAAATCCTACACTATTCTAGTCTTCAAACTTAACAGAGACCTGAGAAGGATAAATTCCACCTGTGGAAGCAGGAAGTGCAGACCAGGCAGGTTCTGAGTCTATTTAAAATGACAGAGGCTTACCAACTACTTGGTCATTCATCCAAGGTTTAAAGTTCGTCTCTGGTTAGTAGGGTGACTATCTTTGGCTGCCAGGCCCAGAAGATTTGACAGACTTATTCTGTGAAGCAGAAATTTTAAAGGACTCCTCTACTTTGTCTAAGTAAAGCACGGCAGGCAACTTTCCAGTCTACAGTTTGTATAGTGTGATGTCAGCAGTCAAGATAAAGGGCATTGATAGCCGAGTATCCAGCTCTTTCATATTTATAGCAAGCTTCAGATGGACAGTCTCCTGTGTCCATCTTTGTTCAAGTTGATTAGGGGTGCTGTGAGGAGCTGCTGTGTCTACCATGAAAAGCTTATTTATCAAATACCTTTAATGTCATATTCTGCAGATCTTTGAAGTGTATGAGAATCATCTTTCTATCTAAAGTATACCTATGTAGACAAACTTTCCTCATGTCTATTACATATTTTCTGATTAACATTGAAAACATGACCAGGAGGATAGATAAAGCTAAATCTAGTAAATACCTTGGTTCTTACCATGACTACAATAGACTTTGAACATGTTAAAAACTTGATAATTTATTAGGTGATGCACAAACAACTTGTATTTCATAGTTATCATTAACAGTTTACATTATTTATCAAACATATGTTGTTACTTATCTATGTTTTCTAGCAGCATGGTTCTAAGCAATTAGCAGAGACATAAGTGTTTAGACATATATTCTAAATTAGCTTTCATTAATCTGAATAGACCTTTATAACCTTAAAATGTTTTCATCATTTACAGAATATTTCAAATTAAACTTTAACCACATAAACTGTAGCAAATATAAATTTGAAGTTATATCACATAAAATTCCATGCCAATATAAAATATTTGATACTTCTTATGGCCTTTCTGGTCTAAATAGAGATAGAGTAATAAACAGGAAATGAGGACTATGGAATATTATGATTGTTGCTTTATACCATGAGGCCATTTGAAGATGATGAAATTGCATGTCAGGTTGCACGCCAGTGGACATTTACACCTTGGTAAGGTCACATCTGAGATGAAAAAGAGGCACAGTGTTGCTATTTAAAAGACATTTCTGTATCTACTACATATACACTAGCATCATACACACATACACACACACACATACATACACATACACACACACACACACACACACACACACA
>JADRCD010208210.1:0-17086 GCA_019843815.1 Montemys delectorum | reverse complement strand
TGATGCTGGTCTCTTCTTCATCACCGCTGATTTCTTATCCCCAGCTAACCAGCATCAATAGTCCCAGTAATGTAAAGTTTTCACTTTAGTAGTTCTGGTATCTTGTTAATCACAGCTGATACTTCAGCCCCAGCTAACCAGAACCACAGAATCTTCACAATCAAAACAACATGGCCCTGATAAGAGTCTTTAATCTTCCCTCTGATATTTCACAAGCCAGGCCTCCATCTCTGCACTGTTCTCAACATGATCTTCCAAGCTCCCACAGAACATCCCACAGAGTTCTTAACAACCAGTGGTCCTTCTAGCTCAAAGTTCCAAAGTCCTTCCACAGTCCTCCCCAAAACATGGTCAGGTTGTCACAGGAATACCCCACTATGCTGGTACTAATTTGTCTTAGTCAGGGTCTCTTCTATTCCTGCACAAACATCATGACCATGAAGCAAGTTGGGGAGGAAAGGGTTTATTCAGCTTACTTCCACATGGCTGATGATCACCAGAGGAAGTCAGGACTGGAACTCAAGCAGGTTAGGAAGCAGGAGCTGATGCAGAGGCCATGGAGGGATGTTTCTTACTGGTTTGCTTCTCCTGGCTTGCTCAGCCTGCTCTCTTATAGAACCCAAGACTTCCAGCCCATGGATGGCACCACCACTTTGATCACTAATTGAGAAAATGCCCCACAGCTGGATCTCATGGAGGCACTTCCCCAACTGAAGCTCCCTTCTCTGTGATAACTCCAGCCTGTGTCAAGTTGACACACAAAACTAGCCAGTACACACTCTTATTCATAAAACAAAGATTCACAAAATGATTACTTTTATTATTTTTGATAAAGTAATAAAGTGCTGGTATAATCTTCTTAGAAATAAGTGGTAAAAATGATAGTGCAGAAGAGGAATTCTTTCAGTTCATTGCAGTTAAATATCTATTATTCCAAAGATAACTAAGTTCCCAAAGTTTGTGGAGGCTGGAGAGGGAGCAAGGCAGATGGGGAACTATTCAAGCAGAAGTAGGTGGGGTGTCACCATGATAGGGGTATCATGCCCTAGAAAGGGGATGTCAGCACAAAGCAGAGTTCCCCTGAAGATGCTGGGGGGTTGCTGCTCTGGTGGGTCTGCGCTGCAGGTACTGATGTGCTAGGTTACAGCTCTGTAGGTTTGCCTTTTGAGTTCTTAACCCAGGGCTTCCTGCTCACACAAAAGCCCTTCTCTACCCCATTCGTGAAACTGTAAAATGGAGAGATGCTTCAACAGCCTGCTTCTGGTGACTTCCTGTTTTGTGATAAAACTCTCTCCTATATAGCAGTAAGATGTTTACTGAACTATTCTTTTAAATTCAGCATTCCTTCTTCTGCCTTCTTTAGTTCTTACTTAAAATTTAATTGTTATAAACTTTCATTTTCAGTAACAGAATCTACCACCCACTTCTAAACAGAACCAGATTTTTGATGAATTCTCATTTGTCTGGTTTTCTGTGTCTTTACACTAGTTTATTTCTGTCATTTTTGAGCCACAGCTAGCCACAAGTTGATGGCAGGCTTCCTGCCCACCCTTCCACGTAGTGCAAGTCTAGGCCTGCACCACACTGCTCAGCTGAAACCAGGTCTGCTCTTGGTCGAGTTATGTGAGGTCCTTCCCTCAGGGCCTAGTGTTTTCTCTTACATCATGCTCATGAGGCAACAAGAGGACCTGCTGTACCTTTCCAGGTGGTCGAGACTCTTCTCTGTTCCAATGGAAAGGTGGTCTTTGAACAGGGAGGCCTTGGAAGCCTATGCCTGGCTTGATGGTGGTGTACATACAGGGCTGTAAGGGAGGGGTAAACAGAATCTGGAAACATGGTGTGTTAGGGTATTTAGTTATTGAGGAACATTTCCTAAATTAGGCTTGTAGTAATGAATTGTTGGCTCATAGGCATTTACACTAAATCGTTCACCATTTTGTTTATTTACAGACTTAATTTTAGGTTTGGGAGAGAAGGTCAGCTCTGTAGGCTGTCTTGGAATTTGTTATATAGTCCAGACTGGCCTTGAGCTCCAGATGCTTGGCTACAGCCTACTAAGTGCTGTGTCACAGGTGTAACTTCTGTGCCAGAGTCACCTTTGAACTCGTGTGCTCAGATTTCTCAGATACTAGTCTTTAGATTTTGATTTTTCAGTCTCTATAGAGTAGTTGAGTCTCTTTATATCAAGCAAATGTTTTTCTTCTTCTTGCAAACGAAGCTGATGGATGGGTTTCTCTCTGTTTTAGAGCCATAAGAAAGTAGGTGCCCTGTGGAGGGAGGCT
The DNA here is from genome assembly GCA_019843815.1 of Montemys delectorum. NCBI lineage: Eukaryota > Metazoa > Chordata > Mammalia > Rodentia > Muridae > Montemys > Montemys delectorum. The sequence goes on along the minus strand of JADRCD010208210.1, from coordinate 14,804 downwards.
GACCTCAGCTGGAAGGACTTTTTGCCGGAAGGGGAAGATGTGCATAATTTTCTCTTGGAGCAGGTGAGTCACAGCTTCTGATGCTGCTGGTTGTTTGAGGTTGTTAGATCCCATGTGTAGCATTCATAAGGTCCTGTATTCCATCCATAGCACAGCGGATGGTGACAGGGGATGACAGTAAGTCAGACAAGAACAGTTGAGGAACTAGGGTGCTGTTGGCTCAGTAGTAGAGCCCTGGGTTTGATGGCCCCTCCCACATTTTAATAACAAAGAGGAAAAGCTTGGCAAAGACAGCTTTAATCCTCTGTGGTTTTTTGTTTTTTTGAGACTGGGTTTCTCTGTGTAGCCCTGGCTGTCTTGGAACTCACTCTGTAGACCAGGCTGGCCTTGAACTCAGAAATCTGCCTGCCTCTGCCTCCCAAGTGCTGGAATTAAAGGCATGTGCCACCACTGCCCGGCTTTTTTTTTTTTTATTTCCTCTCGATTATAATCCTCTGTGTTTTAAAGCTCCTCTGTCAAAAGAACATGTAGGTGTCAGGGGTACTGTGTCTAGCACAGCTCAGCAGCAGATCTGACTAGCCAGGACAGATGCACAGACAGCAGTCTTGTTTGGGCGGCCTAGGCTTTCTGATGGAAGATTTGTAGCATCCTGGAAGCTCAGCTTGTTTGTTATGTGATGTTGCACACAGATGAACAAGGAGGCAGAATTAGCTCATCTCAGTAAGAGGTGTCTCTGTAGGTGAATGGTCTACAGTCCGGCCTCTGTGAACATACCTTCCTATGCTACCAATATTCACACATGGTCCAGACAGGAAGGCTTAGCCATTTCCCTCTGGGTCTGAGGCTGTGGGTCTTGATATGGCGAGCCTTTACCAGAGATCCACACTCTCAGGGCTTCCTTTGTTCCCTAACAATAGGAAGCTATGCAAGCATTGAGGAGCTTGATCCCCAGCCCCCATCGGGTAATGCCAAGTCATGGTGTATGCTTATCTCCCAGCACTGGGGAGTCAAAGAATAAAAGATTGGGAAAGCTTGCTGGCCGGCAAACTGTCCTGATTAGTAAGTTCCAGGCTAGTGAAGGACCCTGTTTCAAAACAAAGTAGATGGGTGTTCCTTTGAGACAAACACAAGGTTATCCTCTGGCCTGCAGATGCATTGATGCATACATACGCCTACATATACACATGTACACACATGACTACACACACACAAACACACACTTAAAAGAGAATACCTAACAGATCCCATGATCTAGAAGTGAACTTGATAAGTAGAGATGAGTTCCTTCCCAAGAGCTGCCCGTGCCCTGAGCTCTAGTTTGAAGGCCGTCTTTGTAGATGCGGCAAGTCTCGGATGCCACTTAGAAGGCAGAAGGTTAGAGAGAAGATTACTGTTTCAAACCCCATAGGTAATGATTGGAGGGACCCTGAAACCAGAACCTTCCCTAGTGTGCCTCTGTTTGACAGGAAATGCAGACATTGACAAGCCAGAGTGCTGCATTACATGCTCTGCACTCTCATACTAAACAACCAGGGGAGGGATGCTAGGTTGAGGCAGCTCTCAAATATAAATGACAAAGCTCTCACAAATCCAAACCCTCATGCACCTGGCCTTGGGCATCACACCAGCACCTGGAATCCCCTCTCCTGAGACCTGAGGATGATCTGCAGGTTGAAATTAGGCTGGGCTACATGGTGAGATGCTTTAGGAAACCTGAAGCTAAAAGAAAGTGTAACATAATCATTAAGTACATAACTTGCTGATGCACATAGCCCCCGAACTCAGGAGTCAGAGGCAGGGTGTCTCCGTGAATTTAAAGCCATCCCGGTCTACATCGAGCCGTGTCCAGGGCTACCTACCCTATCTCAACATACAGAAAAAAAAAACACAGCGGATTAAAATAAGTCTTGAGCCCATTCCTCTGCGGTCTGCCGTGGTTGAGATGTGCACTATGGGAGGTTCTTAGAATCCCAGTTGTTTAGGAGCCTGATACAGGAGAATGACTTATTTACCAGGAATTTGAGGCCTGCTTGAGTAGTAGAACAGAGTCAAAGCAAGGAAATGGTGTGTAAAGGCACTGTGGGCTGCCGTGTGCTCAGTTCAGCTGTGCTTTAGTCTAGGTACAGTAAGGACATGCTCAGAAATACAGCCGGCAGCTGTAGCTATGGCTGCCCCTTGAACTCTGCCTCCCAAGTGCTGAGATCATATCCTATATGTTACTCTATCCAGCGCAACTCAAGTATGTGTAAATTATACATGGAGCATATTCACTCCTTTTTTAAAGATTTGTGTGTTCTTTGTATGTAAGAATGTTATGCCTACACGTCTGTGTGCCACATGTATGCCTGTTGCCCAGAGAGGATGTCAGATCCCCTGGAACTGGAGTTACAGACAGCTAGGAGTCATGAGTTACGTGCTAATCTATGCCCAGGTCCTCTGCAGCTCAACCACTAAGCCATATGTCCTCACCAACCCCATACCTTTTTTTTAATACATATTATGTAACTCATGGAGAGTTCATTATCTAGAGTGAAACAAGGAACTATGAGAAAGAATGAGTAGTGCTTTACATCGCTTACTTATATTTAGAAGAAAAGAGAAGCTCTAAATAAATTTGCACTTCAATTATGAAGTACAAGCTGTAGGTCAGGTCACCCCTGTGTTCAGGAGGCTGAAGCAGAGCAATGATGTGAGACTGGCCTGAGGTACACAAATGAGCCTGTCTCAAAGTCACAAAAGGGAGTGAGGGAGAAGAAGGGGTTGAGGGTGAGCTCTTGTGGGTGGGGACTTGCTGAGCTGGAAAGGGGTGAGGAGGAGGCAGGAGAGAAAGGTCAATTCTGAGAGGCAGAAGGGAAACTGCTAAACCAGGTTTGGACTCAGCCAGGCCCAGCTCCATGAGGCAGAGAAAAACACTTCTGTGAGTGGATGAAGCTGTTCCACCTCTAGCCAGGCAGAACAGGAGAAAGTCAGAGAAGGCAGCAGAGACCACTGCTGCAAACAGAGTGGTGACCCTGAATTCTGTCCCAAATAGTGAGTAGACCGCCTGAGTATCTTTCATACTGTACGTTCATTAACCATCTCGATGTGAACAAATGCCTAGGACAGAAATTGGGTTTGTTGGTCAGTGTTCCTACATAGACCCTGGTATTAAAGCCTAAGTAGTAGTGGACTCCAGAGTGAAATGTCAGTTGTACAAGGAGGGGCACTTACTGCCCTGAAGCCGCACAAGCCTTGAGCAGAATGGACTGATCGCAGAGCTCAAGGCTAGCCCAGGCCCTGTTGAAAATTTGTTCTTGAACACAGGAAAATGAAGTGATTGATCCTTATCAACCCGTGCTTTAGGCTAAATCAAGGGACACTGGGAAATAGTATAGAATTATACATGGTTGTTCTGGAGATGTCAAATCAGCATCTGGCTAGAGGTGCTTGCCCACTGTTGGCTGGTGATGTAAGACACATGCAGTCAAGCATGGCACCAGGCAGAGTTAGTGGGATCAGGAATCAAAGGTTATCCTTGGCAGCAGAATGAGCTGGAAGCCAGCCTGGGCTGTGAGACCCTGTGTCAAACCCAGTAGCAGCAAAAGATGTTACGGTGAACTCAGGTCTAGGGGAAGCTAGCCCTCTGGGTACCAGGGAGAGGTAACTTACAGGAACACGGGGCACTGCCTTTGTCAGTGGTAAGGCTTTGTTTGCAAACTTTTCTACTTTTTTTAATCACTCATAGCCCCCGAATCATCTCTCTGTCCCCCTAATTACAATTTTTTGAAAGGTTGGAACCTCATCAGATGCTAGTGAAGTGACAGCCTTTGCAGCTCCATCTGGAGTGGCATCTGCTGCTCATTTTCTCTCAGACAGAGCGAGGCGAGGCCATGGCTGCCCTTCCTCTCCACGTAATCACCACAGGGAAAATCCCAAGGCCTCGTGTAATTGTCTCTGAACAATATCAGTGTCTCATATTCTGTTCTAGAAGTTGGACTTCACGGAATCAGAAAGGCCCTGCTCCTCTGAAGCACTTTCAAAGAAAGAACTGTCTGCTGAGGAGCTGGCTCAGCGCCTGGAGAAGCTCATCATGGAGGACAGAGCGGACGACGAGCGGATCTTTGATTGGGTGGAGGTACAGACACTGACTGCTCTGCGGTCTCTGCAGAATGGCCAGTGGGTCCTCAGAGTTGGCATTGCCTGTCCTTTCCTTCATACCTATTACCTTTTATGCTCCTATGGCTTTTGTGCCTGTATGTATACAGTGTATTTGAAGTTCAAAGACCATTTTTATAAGTGCTCAGTAATTTTTACTCTTTTTATTTTTTTTTAATTAGATTTTTGAGACAGGGTCTCATTATGTGTAGTCCTGGCTGGCCTGGACTTTGCTAAGTAAACCAGGCTGGCCTCGAATTCATAGAGATCTTCCTGCCTCTGTTGGTGTACTCCACCGTGCCCAGGCAGTTTCAGGCTTGCTTGCTTGCTTGCTTTCTTCCTTTCTTTCTTTTTTTTTTTTTTTTTTTTTTAATTTAAGCTTTATTTATTATGTATACAGCGTTCTGCCTTCATATATGCCTACAGACCACAGGAGGGAGCAAGATCCCATTACAAATGGTTGTGAGCCACCATGTGGTTGCTGAGAATTGAACTCAGGACCTCTGGAAGAGCAGTCAGTGCTCTTAACCGCTAAGCCATCTCTCCAGGCCTGCAGTACTACCCCCAGATTAATAAGCGACATGTAACTAATATGACATACATTGGCTTACATTTTCAAGTCAGTGACTTGAAATTTTATCCTTTGCTTTAAGTGTTAGAGTCTGCCATGTGTTTAGCCTGTCTGCTGTGTTCCTTTAAGTAGCAATGCTTGTCCGTGAAGAGCACTCACATGCTTTTCATGAGATCACAGAAGCAGAGTTGAGTCTAACTTATACAGCTACCTCTTGTAAGTCTCTCTTCTACTCTTCTAGAATCTCCCTTAGCCCACTGTGTCAGCTGTGGTCTTTAACCACTCCAAGCAGTGAGAAATAGAGACCCTGGCAACTTTGACTTATTTTTCTCCCTGTCTGTTCAGAGTAATCTTTTCTTGAATTCTTTCTTTCTCTCATTTTTAATCACTGCTGGGGGGGGGGGGGGGGGGAGAGAGAGAGAGAGAGAGAGAGAGAGAGAGAGAGAGAGACTGAGAGAGAGACTGGCTGGCTAGCTGGCTGGTTGGATGGCTGACTTAATATTGTATTCTTTGTTTTGGGGTGTTTTGCCTGCATGTATATCTACACTACCTGTATGTCTGCTACCCAAAGAGGCCTGAAGAGTGTTAGATCACTAGAACCAGAGTCACAAGTTGTTGTGAACACCCTGTAGGTTCTAGGAATCGAACCCCTAGTCCTCTCCAAAAGCAGCAAGTTCCTTAACTACTGAGCCACCTGTGCAGCCCTTAATCACTGGTTTATTGACTTGTAGGCAGTTGTTAGCAGCCCAGCATGAGCACTAGGATCCAAACCCTGAGGTTTCTTTGGCTGAGGGGGGGAGTTTTTTATGGTTTGTTTGGTTTGGTTTTTCTTTGGCTTGGTTTGGCTTTTTAGCTTTTGGTTTTTTGGAGACAGGGTTTCTTTTTATAGGCCAGGCTGGCCTCAAACACACAGAGATCCTCCTGCCTCTGCCTCCCAACTGCTGGGATTAAAGACGTGCAACGCACGACCAAATGCTATCAAAATCTATCAATCTATCTATCTATCTGATTTATTTATTTTACTTATATGAGTACACTGTCGCTGTCTTCCGACTCACCAGAAGAGGACATTAGATCCCATTACAGCCACCATGTGGTTGCTAGGAATTGAACTTGGGGCCTCTGGAAGAGCAGATTCTCCTGAAATCTTTATGTCCAGATCCTTATGGGTGATCCTTACCAAAAAACAGCCCAGGCTTCCTGCATTCCTTGACAGCTGCTTGTGGTGTCTAACTTGCTCAGCCTATGGCAGCCCACATAGGTCAGGAGGATATTGAATAGGTTTTGGGTTTTGTTGTTCTGAGACAGACTCAGATGTTACCCAGGGTGGATCCATACCCTGTCTCTGAAGACCCCCTCCAGGCCCTGCTTCTGCCCCGCCTGCTAAGTGCTAGGAATGTGGACAGCACCATTCAGCCCTGTCTTGCACTTGCCCTCGGGCTCTGCCCTGGAGGCCCTCCCACACCGATCTCAAGCCTGTTCTCAGTCGGGTACCTTTCTAGTCTGAGTGCACTCCAGATTTGGGTTCAGTCATGACATCTGCTGCTCTCCTTCCATGACATCATCCTCGAATTTATCCATCAGGGAGTGAGAAGAGCTGAGGGGACTGTGTGAGTAGATTGGTCTCAAGACAAAACTGCAAATTGTCTGTGACTGCAACTCTTGTCCTCCACTTGGCTTTGTAGTCACCATTTACATTTCACCCACAGGGGATTTTCTATCATTAGAGAACTTAAAATGCCTTGCTGGACCTCAGAAATTATCTCTCTCTGAGATGTGGTACACTAATTAAGATTGAAGGTTACATTTTCTGAATATTACTTTCTAGTGTGACTTCGGGGTCTCTGTGACCACCAGCCGAGTAGCAATCCGAGGGAGGCAAGAAAGCAGTTAGCTCCATTCAGTATGACTGAGTTCAAATTTTGGGACTTTGACTCCAAGTAGTTTATTTTAGGTATATTTCAGCACATTTCAATGTGATGAAGATTTTTCTGGTAAGATTAACTCAATCTTGTGTGCACAATAAAGCTTAAAATGTGACTACATCAAACCTTTGTAAAGTTCACCTTCCATAGAGCAGGATTCTGTAGATTGACAAGCTTCTAATGAGGGTTTGGGGGTGGAGCCCAAATGGTCACCAGGCTGTTAACCACGCCCAGCAACAGCCTGCTGGGAGGATAAGAGGTGTGCATTCTTTCCTTTGAAGGAACAAGCCCACAGGCTAGCTAGCCTTCCTAGTTCCTCCAGTGATTATCTGTGAGCACAGGACCTCCATGACTCCCATAGTATCCCCATCTTTTTCCTAATCTTCCTTATCTATTTATGTTATAATTTATTCTTGGAAGGTGGCTAAGCTAACTACTATGCCATCACACAGTTAATTCTTGAACTCTGGCCAGCCTCAGCCTTGGGCCTGGTATGGAAGGTGTAACAGGTGTTAGAGTTTTCTGTTTTGCAGGTCACACCATGGCTCACATACTTAGCATCAATCTCTTCATGATTTTCCATAGATGAACCATATGTAAATGATTGTGGTAATTTTACTTTTTTATTATTGTTCTTTAAATTGTAAAATTTTATTATAAATTAATACATGTTTCCTTACCCAAAAAACTTGCACATATTTGATTGCTCTTATGTTGTGACGTGCAGTGCTTTCTCTAGAGTTCAAGTTAAACAGTCTCGGCAAGGATAGGGCTTTTGTTTCTGTTTTTGTTTTGTTTTGTTTTGAGAATTTCATACATTTCATGCTATTCTTTCCCCTCCCTAACTCTTCCAAAGCTCCCTTCAGCACCTACTCAGTATCACAGGATGTTTGGTTGATTTGATGGTTGGTTTGGTGTTTTTGAGAAAAGGTTTCTCTGTTGTGTAGTTCTGGTTGTTCTGGAACTCACTCAGTAGATCAAGCTGGCCTTAAACTCACAGAGATCTGCCAGCCTCTGCCTCCTGAGTGCAGGAATTAAAGGTGTGCACCACCGCACCCTCCTTGTTTCATGTTTTCTGCCCCTGTCTGTTCTGGCAAGCAGACTTAGCAGGTAAAAGCACTTCCACCAAGCCTGATGACCTGAGTTCCATCCCCAGAACTCGTGTGATAGGAGAGGCCTGCTCCTGCCTTTGACTTCTACAAAACCGGACCACCAGAGCCTGCCCTAATTAACAGAAATCAATAAATGTAAAAAGAGAAGACAAAGGATAGATTTCAACAAATGTAAATTGTACTTAATAAAAACAACTTCTTTTAAAAAGCAAGAAAGGAAAGTAGGAAAACTAGATTGGTAGCTGAGCTCTCAGTGCCCTTGTCTGGCCTTCTGTCTCTGAGTCTGGCTGTTGTCTGTGCCATGCTCTGCGACAGACAGATCTTCTTCTCCTCCTCCTCCTCCCTCCTCCCTCCTCCTCTTCCCTCTTCTCCTCCTGTTCCACATTTGTGCTTAATCTGTAGTCTTCTTGGCAGTGTTCTCCATCTCTTTCCTACTGTTAGATGCTGGAATTTGGGTAGTTGATCTTACTTGTACAAGGCAGGGCACTTTGTTGTCTTGAGCCCTTCGAGGAGGAGCACTCAAATGATTTAGAAGTGTTGTCTGATTTCATTCCGTTGATTGGTTGCTTTTGCTTCTGTACCTTGAAGTCTGGTCCTTTGTATATTTCCAGTATTGTTCAGAGCTTAAAATGTTCTCTTAACATATTTTTAAAAAAATATTGTTGAATAGCCAGGCAATGGTAGTGCATGCACTCAGGAAGCAGAGGCAGGCGGATCTTGGTGAGTTTGAGGCCAACCTGGTCTACGGAGTGAGATCCAGGACAGCCAGGGTCACACAGAGAAACCCTGTCTCAAAAAACAACATATCATCATTATCATCATCAAGGCTGGAGAGATGGCTCCGAGGTTAAGAGCATTGATTGGCTGCACTTCCAAAGGTCTTGAGTTCAATTCCCAGCAACCATATGGTGGCTTACAACCATCTGTAATGGGATCTGATTCTCTCTTCTGGTGTGCATGACAACATCACTCATATACATCAAATAAATCAATAAATGAAGATTTTTGTTGAACAAAAAGGCATTATATTCAAAATAACATGCTTTTTTTTTTCTGTTTATTCATCAACAATGGTTGTTCCAGCTTTGAAGAAGTAACTCTTTGAGGCTTGACTTCAATCCAAATAAAGTTGTTTGGATTTTTGTTTTTGTTATTTGGGGTTTTGTTTGTTGAGAGGAGGTCTCTCTCTGTGTAGACCAGGCAGGCCTGGAGATCCTGGGGCTCCCCCTTGCCACCTAAATGCTTACAAAAGTATCAAGCCAACATCATAGCTCAGCACATCTTCTCAGCATGGCAATGGCATCCACGTTGCCTAATGTTCCACCCACCCCACCCGAGATGTGCCAATGGCTTCATGTGTTGTCATTGCTGTGGCTGACCTGCTCTTATCTCTGGTAGAACAGAGCCCTTAACTACTACAGTGCTGGTGTCCCAGAGAGCTGGTCCTCTAACATCCTGGCCTTGGTGTTTGAGGGCATGTGTCAGTCCATGGTTATAAAGTCATCAATACCATGCTTTCTAATCCCTAGTTGACAATGACATCTGCAGTGTCTCCTGGCCAGACGCTGTGTACAGACAGACTCTCTGGTGGAAAAGACTATGGGAACCAAATGTTGATTCTTTTTCTAGTCCCTAAGAACCCAGTGGTGAAATACTTGGAACACTTGCTTCAGGACTGCCTCCATTTGGGTCTGTCTGTTTTTGCTGCTGCTGCTGCTGCTGCACATCAGCTTAGTAAAAGCCTGAGCAACAAGATCCATGCAGTGGAATTAAAGCTGAGGTCCCCTCTGAATTCATTTGACATCTGTTAACACACACTTTTTTGGTTTTTCAAGACAGGGTTTCTCTGTGTAGCCCTGGCTGTCCTGGAACTCACTCTGTAGACCAGGCTGGCCTCAAACTCAGAAATTCCCCTACCTCTGCCTCCCAAGTGCCGGGATTAAAGGTATGCGCCACCACTGCCTGGCCAACACACTGTTTCTTGACATCCTTAGAAAACAGGAACACATTTCCTGCTGTTGAAAGCCTTTATAAGATAGAGATAGAGGTCAGCCCCATTTGTTGTAGATTAAGATAAAGCAGTATTATTAATCAAGTATGCAGTCACACAATGCTGAGAACATGGGCCAGGCTACACTGCAATCATAGTGAGGCAGCATCTTGCTGGGTGGCTCAGGCTGGCCTCAAGCTCACTTTATAGAAGACCAAACTCCCTAGAAGTCAAATGATTCTAGTCTGCCCTCTCTTCCTTCCCCCTTCCCAGACCCCAGTGCTGGAATTAGAAGCCATAGGCAACCACAGCCGTCTGTGTTGCAGTTGTTGTTAAATGTATAGCTGTGGGTGCATATTCTCTTAGGAATTGTCATTGAGGAAAGCTGTTATTTGGTGACTGCACTCCAAACAAGCGTGGTGCATGGTGCTGTGGGATTGCGCGCAGAGGAAGAAGCTCCTCCAACCTGAGTGGCCGCCGGAGTGTTCTCACAGACTGTGCAAGCACGTTGCACTGACATATCCTCTGTTTTCCTCTCCAGGCTAATCTAGATGAAAACCAGATGAGTTCGCCTACATTCCTTAGAGCTTTAATGACGGCCGTTTGCAAAGCAGCTATCATAGGTGAGCGATGTTTGTTGAGAGGGAGTTCTGAGCATCTGAAGTACAGATTGTCGGCTGTACATTTCATGATCTCATTTTATATTGTCTTGAAACTTGGAGTTTCTGTGCAGATGTTAGCATCATGTTGTGCCACCTGCTGTGGCAGTCATTGGGGCGAATAGTTAATCTCGCCATAAGAACCCGGTCTGGGGTGAATAGTTAATCTTGCCATAAGAACCCGGCCTGAATCTTACCTGCATACTTATGTTCTGCAGTTGAGCAATGTTGGTTAATGCTCTGTGGGTCCAGTAGAGTTTGTTCCTTCCTGTTCATCCTCAAGGCCTTGTCTTCTATTCATGAATGGGTTAATTTTTTTTTTTTTTTTTTTATTGTTTTTTGCCCAGGCTAGCCTCAAACTAACTGTGTAGCTCAGAATGGCATTGAACTCCTTATTCTCCTTATGCCTCGCATGTGTTAAAATTACAGGTATATGTGACCGATTCTGGCTTATAGGTCAAATGTCATGCTGTGTAAGCATGAGCACTGTATTAATCATCAAGCCATAGCTCCATCTCCCAGTTTTGTTTTATTGCATTTTTAAAGTATTGGCTTGAATTCCTACATTATTAATTAGTAATACTTTAATTGACATGACAGACTATAATAGTACACATTTGAATATTACACATTTGTAGGATACAAAGTGATGTTTTAATAAGCGTCTACAATGTGGACAGTGTTTAAATCAAGCTAATCAACATCTGTCAGTTCTCCCACTTTATGATAAGACATTTGATTAATGTGGCTTTCTTAAAATGTCTTAAAGTCTTGGTACTTTATTGTAATTACATTTTCATTATAATTACAAATAAATGGCTAAAAATTTCAGGGGAATGCGCACTCAGCATGTATTTCCCCTCCATGTTTCATATCATGTTTTATAAAATGGACCATTAGAAGTGCTCTGGTGCCAGAGGCCTGTAGTCCCAGCTGTCTGGGAAGCTGAGGTAGCAGGATCAGAAGAAAAGGGGCCTGCCTCTAAGGCCACTAAGCAACAAGTGAGACCCTGTTTCAAGATTAAAAAATCCAGAGAGGGCTGGAGATGCTAGCTCAGTGGAAAGTGCTTGCCTGGTGTGTGACACACTTGGTCCAGACCCCAGCACCATTGAGCATGGATAGTCTTTGCTTTCTCACCTTTCCTAGGAGTGCCTGTGTGTCTGCTGTGCTCAGAATACCCTAACACCTAGTTCTTCTGTCCTTCCAGCTGACTGTTCTACCTTCAGAGTGGACACTGCTGTGATCAAGCAGAGAGTGCCGATCTTACTCAAGTACCTAGACTCAGACACAGAGAAGGAACTGCAAGCACTTTATGCACTACAAGCATCCATAGTAAAACTTGACCAACCTGCCAGTAAGTTTCCGTCTTGGTTCACTGAGCATAGCCAACTGGGGAGAACTAAAGGCCTTGAAAGATGATTTGGGGTTAAGACATGGGCATTAGGAGGCAGAGGCAGTCGAATCTCTTGAATTCCAGGCCAGCCTGGTCCACAGAATGAGTTCCAATACAACTTGTCTCGAAGAAAACAAACAAGAGAAGTAGTAGTAGTTGGGGACTAGAGAGATTTCTCAGTGGTTAAGCACACTGGCTGTTTTTTGAGTGGACCCCAGGTATAGTTCCCTGCACCTACAATGGCCACTCCCAACTATCTGAAACTACAGTCCCAGGGGGTCAAGCACCCTCTCCTAGTCTCCATAGCCACCAGCCATGCACATGGGAAGATGGACATACATGTAGGCAAACACCCACACACATTAAAATATTTAAGAACATAAAGTAGAACTCGTAGGTCACCTGCTTTCCTCCGTCATCCAAGCACATGGTATGGCTAGGGCATGAGCATGGACCGTGACCTGAAGGCCAGCGTGAGCCAAGGCATGGTAAGAACATACTTGAAAACCAGAGGAAAAAGTCAAACTAGTGTAGAGAGTTGGTCCTCTCCATAGGCCAGTCTAATGGGCTTCCTTCCCAGGGTGTGCACTACTGCATGTGCAGTCTGGACACCCTGAGTTGCTGGGGCCATGGAGCAGACTGAGAAGTGAACTTTTCGTTTTATTTAATTTCCATTAAGTAGCCACACGTGGACATATTAGATGCATATAGAATAGTCTTGAGCATGGCTGATGATCTCAGCATCCTAAGCCAGTGGTGTTTACCAGGGCATCAGTTATACGGTGCACGCACGCACGCACCCACCCCTGGTGTTAGTTGCTGGCCAGTGAACTCTTGACATCTGCAGGAAGTTTCTGCAGACTGTATACATGACTGGAGGGACTTACTGTGGGATGGCCCTGAGTGATCCACAGATGTTATGGCATTGCAAAGCTTTTCATCTTTGAAAGTGAATGTGCAGGGCTGGAGAGGTGGCTCAGTCATTAAGAGCACTGACTGCACTTCCAGAGGTCCTCAGTTCAATTCCCAGCAACTACATGGTGACTCACAGCCATCTGTAATGGGATCAAATGCCCTCTTCTGGTGTGTCTGAAGACAGCAATAGTGTACTCAAAAATAAAATAAGTAATTCTTTTTTTTTTTTTTTTTTTGGTTTTTCAAGACAGGGTTTCTCTGTGTAGCCCTGGCTGTCCTGGAACTCACTCTGTAGACCAGGCTGGCCTTGAACTCAGAAATCTGCCTGCCCTGCAAGTAATTCTTTTAGAGAGAGAGAGAGTTAGTTATTCTCAGAGTTTAATAACCCAAGAGGCATTCAAGTCTGAATCCAGAAGTGTAGCTGATCAAGGTTACGTAAGGACATTTAACAGGAAGACAGCCTTCCTTCTGTGTTGTACAGGAAGGGACACTAGCTTCACAGATGACAGGTTGTCTGATGAAGTTGGTGCTGTGTTTACATTAGGTCCTTCTTGGGGAGCTGCTGGTTTGGAAACCTGCCCCCATCAGACTTGTGGCCACCCTCTCCGCTTCCCTGTTGGATAACCAGAACTTTGTTGTCTTTGTTAGTGTGAGGGAGGCGTGGTTTGTTTCAGTGTTAAGATAATGTAATTACAAATATTAATCTAAAAATTTTTAACTATGGATCTGTGTGACTCATTGTCACTATTTCTTGTTCATGATGGCCTCCTTTATTAGTGTGATGGTCGGGAAGCTGGCTGCAAGTGACACATACAAGATATGTGGGATGGAACACACATTTATCTCAGCACTCAGTGGGCAGAGGCACATAGGTCTCTTGTGAGTTTGGGGCCAGCCTGCTCTACATAATGAGCTTGTGGCTAGCAGGGCAACATAATGAAACCCTGTCTCAAAGGGGGGGGGGGAGTCACACCTGCCATGGAGACACTCCATGTGCTCTGTTCTGAGCTGCACTCCCAGTTCCAAGAACCTTTCTCAAGGGAAGAATAAATAATTTAAAGGAGCTTAATATCTCTACCAACATTTCTTTTTCAAGTAATAATAGACCTTTCCACTGAGAGAACAAAAGAATTCCAATTATCCAGACAGTTGACATTAAGATTCCAAAATCTAGAGATCAGCTCTGCCTGTGTTGTCCATAGAAAGTCAGTCTTTGTTTTTAAATACAGACTTAGAAAGGGGAAAGTTATACTGGTTTTTTTGCCTCTGCCTCCTGAGTGCTAGGATTAAAGGCGTGCTCCAGCAGCAGCAGCATTATATTTAATTTTAAAGTGTTTACTTTGATAACTACATAATAGTAGACACCTTTACTAGTTAGTATCTGAACATAGTTGAATTTGAACAAAATAAGAATAAGGATAATGTTTTGTCCGCAAACAGTGTTGTACTGCTCAGCATCAAGGGTGTGTGGTGTACAGTCCTAGGAAGTGAATGTTCATTCACTGTGCTGATTGACTTCAGTCATTCGTTCAGTGACCACATTCAGTCACTCACTCGTTCACATGTCTTTGCTTTCTGTGCAACTACAAAGCTCAAGCCTGTGGCTGTTGTCGCCTCTTGCAGATTTGCTCCGGATGTTTTTTGATTGCCTGTATGACGAGGAGGTGATATCAGAGGATGCCTTCTACAAATGGGAGAGCAGCAAGGACCCTGCTGAACAAAATGGGAAGGGCGTGGCCCTCAAATCTGTCACAGCGTTTTTCACGTGGCTGCGAGAAGCAGAAGAGGAGTCTGAGGATAACTAATACTTCAAATACACAAACGAAACAAAAGAAACAATTTAAGTATTTTTTTAAAAAATTTCACGTCTTCGCCAATCACAGTGCAGCAAGGCCAACTCTCGCAGAAACCCCACGTGTGCGCAAATGGGAGAGGGGACAGGAATCAGGTGATCATGGAGGATAAAGGTCCTGGAACAAGGAAGCAGCAAACCTGAGGGCGGGAGCTCCAAAACCAAAATACATGTACTATTTATAGAAAATATTTTCTGTTTTAATCTTTTCTTTTTAAACGAGGACTCATACTTTAAAAAAAAAAAAAAAAAA
>JADRCD010208209.1:0-46671 GCA_019843815.1 Montemys delectorum | reverse complement strand
CCAATAATCCCTGCACTGGAGAAATGGAAGCAAAAGAATCATGAGAGAGAAAAACCAGAATATATTTATTTAGCTGGGCTAAAAGGTATCTAAGGGTTACATTTTACTCTTAATCTACCCTGGAAAAGAGCAACGCCGACTTACACCCCACTAACAGTGTGAGGACATTCATTCCTTCCCTCACCCTTGCCCACCTCAGAGCTTATTTTTACTGTATACTGTAAGTAAGGAACTCAGAAGTGTCAGTCCTTTAGCAATGATGTGAAACCAGCAAAGCAATATCCATTTATCTTTTTTTCATGTGAGAGACTCAATTTGAGGCTCTGAGTAAGTGATGATCAATTTTAGTGTAATCAATGACTATTTATGATGCCATGTCTTCTGGTGGTGGGTATTAGGTGCTCTCCTGGGGACAGATGATCATTCCATGATTCAGGTCTTCCTCCAGGTTAGGCAAGCACCCCTGGTTCTTTAGTTGAACCTCAGGTAAAATAGTGTATTACTCAGGGTTCTCTAGAGTCACAAAACTTATGGAATGTCTCTATATATTAAGGGAATTTATTGTAGTGATTTACAGTCTGCAGTCCAACTAACCAACAGTGGGCAGCTGTCAACAGGAAGTCTAAGAATCTAATAGTTTCTCAGTTCCATAAAGTTAGGTGTTTCAGCTGGTCTTCTGTATAAGCTGGAATCCTGAAGAAGTAGGTTCCAACAGATGTGGGCAAGTGAGTACAAGCAGGTAAAAGAGAGAGCCTTCCTTCTTCCATTGTCCTTATGTAGACCTCCAGCAGAAGGTATGGACCAGATTAAAGGTGTGTACCACCATGCCTGAATTTAGAATTTACTCTGCCCCAGGCTGCCCTTGAACTCAGAGATCTACTTGCCTGAGTCTCCTGGGATTAAAGGTGTGTACTACCTTGCCTGGGCTTAAAGTTTTCTTTTCTTTTCTTTCTTTCTTTTGGTTTTTCAAGACAGGGTTTCTCTGTATAGCCCTAGCTGTCCTGGAGCTCACTTTGTAGACCAGGCTGGCCTCAAACTCAGAAATCCGCCTGCCTCTGCCTCCCAAGTGCTGGGATTAAAGGTGTGTGCCGCCACCACCTGGCTGGGCCTAAACTTTTCATGGCCATTATGCCTCAAGATCTGGATCAGAAGTGTGTCATCCCATGTCAAGATCCAGGTTAAAAGCCTGTGTCTTCCAGCCTCAAGATCTGGATCACAAGTGTGCCCTCCATTTCTGGATTGTAGTTCATTCCAGATGTACTCAAATTGACAACCAGGAATAGCCAACCCATGTAGTTTGCTTATTCAGGAGTCTTACACAAAGCAATGCAAAACATATTTGAACACTGTCCTGGCTAGTCTTATGTCAAGTAGGCACACAAACTAGAGTTATCTGAAAGGAAGGAACCTCAACTGAGAAGATGTCTCCATAAGATCCAGACTGTAAAATATTTTTTTAGTAAGTGATTGATGTGGGAGTACCCAGCCTATTGTGAATGGTGCCATCCCTGGGCTGGTGGTTCTTGGTTCTATAAGAAAGCAGGCTGAGCCAGGCAGTGGTGGCGCACACCTTTAATCCCAGTACTTGGGAGGCAGAGGCAGGTGGATTTCTGAGTTCAAGGCCAGCCTGGTCTACAGAGTGAGTTCCAGGACAGTCAGAGCTATACAGAGAAACCCTGTCTCAGAAAAACCAAAAAAAAAAAAAAAAGAAAGAAAGAAAGAAAGAAAGAAAGCAGGCTGAGCAACCCATGAGGCCATGAGGAGCAAGTAAAATGGCCTCTGCATCAGCTCCTGCCTCCAGGTTGCTGCCCTGGTTGAGTTCCAGTCCTGGAAGTGTAAGCGAATAAACCCTTTCCTCCCCAACTTGCTTTCGGTCATGGTGTTTCATCACAGCATTAGAAACCCTAAGACTTAGCTCTGGTCACCCCGTGAAAACTCCAGGGGTGGGATGAGGGCACACAGGATGCTGTGGAAACATCTAGAAGAGGCACAAACTAGAAGGGAGTGTCATGTTGATCATGGGTGCAATGAGGGAGAAGAGCCAGAATGAGGGAAGATCACCAAAAGGATGGCAGAGAATGAGAGAAGAGCAAGAAACACTGGACATGAACCAGAGCACAGAGGAGAAGTTGACTTTGGGCTAGAGGAGAGTTTCTTTATTAAGCTGGAAGGGAGGAAAGGGGGTGCAGGGTTATAGAGTGGGAACAGTTCTTGCCTGGATCATCTATTTTGGAAGGGGACAAGGGACTAACTAGGAAGGTGGCTGCCTGCTAAGAGAAAGGAGTGAGTATTGAGGTTAAATTTTCTGTCTCTGTGTCTCTGTGTCTCTGTGTCTCTGTGTCTCTGTCTCTCTCTCTCTCTCTCTCTCTCTCTCTCTCTCTCTCTCTCTCTCTCTGTCTCAGACAGGGTCTCACTATGTAACCTTGGCTATTCTGGAATTCACTATGTAGTCCAAAATGGACTTGAATTTACCAGATCCCCTGTTTCTGCTCCCCAAGTGCTGGGATTAAAGGCGATTTATTATTTAATGTATGTGAGTACACTGTATCTGTCTTCAGACGCACCAGAAGAGAACATTGGATCCCATTCAGATGGTTGTGAGCCACCATGTGGTTGCTGGGAATTTAACTCAGGACCTCTGGAAGATCAGTTAGTGCTCTTAACTGCTGAGCCATTTCTCCAGCCACCATCCCCCCCCTTATTGTTTTGTTTTATTTTTATTTTTTTAAGACTTATTTATTTATTATTATTACATAAGTACACTGGAGCTGTCTTCAGACACACCAAAAGAGGGCATCAGACCTCATTACAGATGGTTGTGAGCCACCATGTGGTTGCTGGGATTTGAACTCAGGACCTTTGGAAGAGCAGTCAGTGCTCTTAACCGCTGAACCATCTCTCCAGCCCCATTTTGTTTTATTTTTGAGGCACTGTCTCATGCAGCACTGCCTGGCCTTGAATATCTGAACTCCTGATCCTCCTGGCTCCACCTCCCAAATGTTAGATAGTTGTGGGAATTGTTCTGGAATAAGCCCTCTGACACCAATGAGGGCGGAAGAGAGATGCCACCAGATGGATGGAAGCCAGGAGAGACCCTGAAAGGGTTCGATTCCCAGACCCACTTTGCATTCTCATTTTATACCCTAAAACACAAAGGTGGGCAGGAATGCACGCAAGCAAGATTTCACAGAAGCATACTTGACAGTTAGCGGGTTAAGCACAATGACCCATTGGTCCAGCTATTTCTCCACATCATTTTGTTCCAGGTAGCAAATGACATCATGCTTGGTAAATAGGCAGTACAGGGCTTGTGAGATGGCTCAGCAGGGAAGAGCTCTCCGGAAGGTCCTGAGTTCAAATCCCAGCAACCACATGGTGGTTCACAACCACCCATAAGGAGATCTGACACCCTTTTCTGGTGCGGCTGAAGACAGCTACAGTGTATTTACATAAAAAACGAACAAACAAACAAAAACAAGCAGTACAAGCAGTGCTTTAGGTAAGTCACTAAGAAAATCTCCAAACACATACCTAATAACTGTTTTTTTCTACCTTATTCTACTTCAAGATTACAATTATGAACCACCTTGCCCAGTTCAAAGGTTCAAGCTCCACTTAGTCTCCTGTCAGTCAGGAGGTGGAAAAAGCCCCTCCCACATTCTCCTGCCACTATAATGTCCTGCTCAAATACATGGAGTGCTCATGTAAAATAGGGGTATGGCCACACAAGCCTGTTACCTCAGCATCGGAGGTGAAGACAGGAAGATCTTAGGAGATTGATGGCCAGCCGGCCTAACTGAAATGGAGAGCCTCAGATTCAGTGAGAGGACCTATTTCAAAAACTAAGGTAGAGAGGAACCAAGTTTGGTAGCACATGCTTTTAATCACAGCATTCAGGAGGCCAACACAGGTGGGTCACAGGTGAGTTCAAGTCCGGCCTCCATCTACATACTGAGACCCTGTCTCAAATAATGGTTATAATAATGTGGAGAGCAGTAGAGGAAAACATTAGTGCTCTCCTCTGGCCTCTACATGTGCACACACCTGCAGTCACTTGAACACATACACGCTCCCATTATAAATAAATAATAAATAACTTATGAAGATTATACTAAGGTTGTTTTGGATTTCTGGCACTATTGCAGGTGTGAATAAAGAGTGTATCTGACTGTGAACCCCTGGAATTTACCTAGGACTGAGACTGGCCACTGTGACTTCAGCACTCAAGGTCAGGTGGCCTCCAGCAGTATCGACAGCCTACGTATAAATGGAGAACTCATGATAGCAGTCAGCAGAATCATTTTCTAAAAAGCATTTATTTTTATTTTATGCATGCTGGTGTTTTGCTTGCCCATAAGCACCCTTGTGTAAGGGTGTAAGATCACCTGAAACTGGAGTTACAGTCATAAGCTGCCATGTAGGACTGGGAGTTGAACCTAGTCCTCTGGTAAACAAGCCAGTGTTTCCAACCACTGGGCCATTTCTCCAGCCCTGAGTCATGGTTTTAGTGTGAGAGGCATCATTGAATTTTCTGAGCTGGAAGGATTGGAGATTGAAGAACATAGGGAAATGGCAAACAGGAAAAAGAAAGTCTCCTCAAGGGTGTTCACAGGTACCCACCACTGACGTCAGCAACTTCAATAGTCTCAACCTCAATTTTGTTGTCACAATTAGGCCCCTGACTATCTGTCTCTTTGGTTCTTCTACTTTTCCTCCTCCTCTCTGGTCTCTTTGCTCAGCTCTCACTGAACCTTCTTTTTTAATGATTTTTTGGGGGAGAGGTGGTTCTGGTGGCAGCACTGTGATGTGAGGAGCAGGAGCTCATGCTCCTGCCTAGAGCACTGCCATCAGGGCAGCTAGCACAGGTCTTAAGACACTAGGAGAGCTGGGCAGTGGTGGCACACGCCTTTAATCCCAGCACTTGGGAAGCAGAGGCAGGCCGATTTCTGAGTTCAAGGCCAGCCTTGTCTACAGAGTGAGTTCCACAGCCAGGGCTGCACAGAGAAACTCTGTCTTGAAAAAAAAAAAGAAAGAAACAAGGAGAAGCAGCCATAGCTATGGTACACTACAAATGGAGAAACGGCTGACAGAACAGCCTGATTCCATCCCATGATTGCTACAAAGTCAAAATAAGTTCATTCCTGTTTTCTGTAAAGCTTGGATTTGACCCTGTCCTCAACCCATTTTCTGGAATTGGACATGTTCCATACCCTATTACACCCTGACTTCCACCCTGATAAGATGTTCTGCCAAGTTCCTGCATAGCCAACATTCCCCTGGAAATCCCTCAAACCTTGAAAACCACCTAGTCTTGCAAATTTTGAGTTATATAAATTCCACGTTTATGTTCGATGCTATTCTTTAAAACCTCACTTTAGGGAGGCAGCCCTGTCTGATATAAAATAAAACTTGTTTAGTTTGTCTAAAAGAATTTAAGTAATGGTTTTTACTTTTGTTCGGTGGGATTAACACAGGGTGAAACAGAGTCCCCTGGAGATGGCTGAGCCCCACCCTGCAGTACAAGTTACATTAGCAGGTTCTGCTTCTGGGCAATGAACTTTTTGCTGGTGTAGACCTCAGGGTCTGTGTGAAGGGGAGGTCCTGTGACCTAGATATATACTATTCAACATTCTGTTTCTGAAGCCCTGGTGGTTTAGTACTTTGACAGGCCCCTGCTGGTATCCCACCCTGCTGTGAGTCCTAAAAATTTACAGGTTCTAGTGGAGGTGCTCACTACTAGAAACCCTACAAAGAAGCCCATCTCATGGGTCAGGGTTTACCTTTGTAATAAAGGTCATAGGATCTTAATAGTTTAAAAAGGGCGTGTGTATGTGTATGTATGTGTGTGTATTTTATACTTTCATATATGTATACACATCCATGGTTTTTTTTACAGTCTCACTCACTCTTCCAGCTGGTCCCCTAAATACATTTCAATGAAACTTTTCATTAGTGTGGACTTGAAGGTGGGTACAATTGCTTAGTGTGTGTTTATGCATGTGGTTTGCATCTCTAGTCTCAAGTTTGCTCTGTTCAACATTTTTATTTTTTTTTATTTTATTTTTATTTTTTTTATTTTTTTTTGGTTTTTCAAGACAGGGTTTCTCTGTATAGCTCTGGCTGTCCTGGAACTCACTTTGTAGACCAGGCTGGCCTGATTCCTCGAATCAGAAATCCGCCTGCCTCTGCCTGCCTTTGCCTCCCAAGTGCTGGGATAAAAGGCTTACTTACATATTTTAAGCTGGCTTTGAATTTGCTATGTAGTCAATGATGACCTTAAATTTGTGATCCTCTACTTCTTCTTTTGGTTTTTATCGAGACAGGGTTTCTCTGTGCAGCCCCGGCTTTCCTGGAACTCACTCTGTAGACAAGGCTGCCCTGGCCTTGAACTCAGAAATCCGCCTGCCTCTGCCTCCCAAGTGCTGGGATTAAAGGCGTGCGCCACCACTGCCTGGCGATCCTCTACTTCTTTAGTGCTGTAATCACAGACGTGCTCCACCACACTGGGTACACAGATCATTTTCAGACCAGAAATTAGATTTGCACTTTTTGTTCTGCCTACATTACAGGTTCTCTCCCTCCCTCCCTCCCTCTCTCTCCCTCCCTCCCTCTCTCTCCCTTCCTCTTTCTCTTTCTCTCTCCTTTCCCCCACTTTACGCCTTTGTAAACGCAAAACTTCATTTCCCATGAACACTTGCAAGTTTCGCCGTCGCGTAGCGTCGCGTCATTGCTCCCGCCCTATATACCTACTTCCGCCCACAAGCCACTTCCTTTCCTTTCTGCAGCGCGAGGCAGCAAGATGGCGGTACAGATTTCCAAGAAGAGGAAGGTGAGCGTCTGGGCCCTCTCCGGGAGTCCGCCACAGGTTCTAGAGGTTCCAGGGAGGCCCGTGGCGGTGTAACCGGTTCTGAGGAGCGGCTGGGGCCGCCTACCGTCCCCTCGAGTCGCGGATGGCCGTAGATTGTGTGCTGGGCCGGAGCCGGGCGAGTGCAGTGTGTCTGGGGAAGGGAGGGACAAACCCCTCGAGTTCTGGACCGACCCGAACACCGGACGTCTCCAGTTCCGGACTAGACGCTTTTTAGCGTTTTTTTGGTCTCCATAATAGTAATCCTGTGGCATAGTTAGAGGGCGTGCACCGTCAGACCTAATCCAGTTTCTTTGGTAAGTGAAGTTTAGCAGTCCCTTGTCTTATCCGTGTCATCTTGCAAGTGGCCATAATTGAAAGCCTGCTGACTATTGGAGTGTTCACTCGGGACCTGAAGCAGCAGCGTCCCTGTGGTTGAGTTTTTTTTTTTGTTTTTTTTTTTTCTTTAAATCATTTCAAGAGGGCGCAGCTTGTCAGGTTTAGAAATAGATGGCTTGTCGTTTGTGCTTATGCACACAGATGGTAAAGCTGTTGTCCACAGTGCTGTTTTGAGTTCGAATTCCTCATTTCCCGGGTACAATGTACACAGTCCCAGCTGTGCAGGATGTACATGTGCTACTTGGGGACAGATTTTTCTTTTCTTTTCTTTTTTTTTTTTTTTTTGTCTTTTGTGTAGATTCTGTCCTTAAAGCCCTTCGATGAAGAGGTGATGACGAGTCTGACAGGAAGTGCTGTCTTTTTCCAGGATGCCTCACTGTGCTGCGTTCTGTGGCACAGCTGAGAGCACTATGGTCAAAGAAACTTCCTAAAGATGACCTAGAGGCATTTGTCTGAGAAGGGTTGCCGTGCATTTCTGTGGGCCGGTGGGGCTTGCTCTGACTAGTTAGGCCTCCTAGCCCTGTCTTAACTTCAGAGGTAACTTGTCTCTTCGGTTTAGTTTGTAGCTGATGGCATCTTCAAAGCTGAACTGAATGAGTTTCTCACTCGGGAGTTGGCTGAAGATGGCTACTCGGGAGTTGAAGTTCGAGTTACACCGACCAGAACAGAAATCATTATTTTAGCCACCAGGTAAAAATACCATTGACTGGTTATCACCTCTTAGTACTGTGTGTACTAAGATATTTGGGCCAACTAAATCTGGCCTTTGTGAGTGTAACTGCTTACTTAAAAACTGCATTTGAAAAGAATTTACCTTCCGTTTAATGTGTACACTGGTAGATGGCAGTTGGGACATTGAGTAAATTACAGCTTTTCCCCTCTACAGAACACAGAATGTCCTTGGGGAGAAGGGGCGTCGGATCCGAGAGTTGACCGCAGTTGTCCAGAAGCGGTTTGGCTTCCCGGAAGGCAGTGTAGAGGTGAGTTCCCTTGCTTTAGCTCTCAATGGTTTTAGACTGAATTTAGATGTGGCTTCTGCTATAGAATGGTACTTCTGAAAACCCGACACGGCCAATGGATACAGGTGGATTAATGTTCTGCCAAAATTTCCCTAAAAGCAGAGTGATTGCCATGCATGGCAGGGGGTCATATCTTTTATTGTGGTACCCAGAAGGCAGGATGGTGGCAGTGCAGAGCTGGTCAGGGCTGCCATAGTGAGACCTTGTCTTAAACCACAAATAGTATGATTAAGTTTATGGGGACATCTGGTGGTTGCATAGGTGGATTGGCTGTCCTTATTGTGGTTGTGGGGAGCCAGAGTAGAAGGGCGATTCAGCCTTGTGTGGGCAGTGGAAATACTTCAGTATCTAAGGGATATTACAATGGCTTAGTTGAAGATTGGTGAGTGATAGGAGTGTACTTTCTTTCTTTAAAGCTTTATGCAGAAAAAGTGGCCACAAGAGGTCTGTGTGCCATTGCCCAGGCAGAGTCTCTACGCTACAAACTCCTAGGAGGGCTTGCGGTTCGAAGGTGAGTGTCCTGAGACTTGATGTTATACCCTTCTGTAGTGTAACAACAAGGTAGTCCATGCCCTCACTGAGCTGTTAGGCTAACTTGGTTAGCAGTAGGCTGGCGAAGGAAGGCCCTGTTGTTGGTGATGCATGCCTATATGCCAACATTTAGAAGACGTTGATTTGGGAGAGCTAGCCTGGGCTATGGGATGAGCCCCTAAAGAATGGTCAATGCTGTGCATATGCTGAGAATCATACAGGGAGGGCCATCTGCCTTGTGAGGTTAGCAGGGACCCTTGATGGGTGGGCAGTAAAGCACCCCTCCTATCACTGCACCTGTGAGGGGTATGTGGCTGGGAGATGCAGCTTTAGTGCTTTTAGGCTAGCACAGGTTTCAAAACAAGCTCAAGTCATGCAGTTCTGCTGGCAAAATCAAGACATTTACATCGGGTAATTGGCCAGGTGTCATTGCCTACCCCTAATCTCTGCACTGAAGGTGGAAAGTCAGCCTCAGCCACAAAACAGGCTAGTCTTGGGAGTCCCTGTCAAACATGCTAGGCAGTGGTGGCGCCTGCCTTTAATCCCAGCACTAGGGAGGCAGAGGCAGGTGGATTTCTGAGTTTGAGGCCAACCTGCACTACAGAGTGAGTTCCAGGACAGCTAGGGCTATATCCCTGTATGGGAGCAGAAGAAAACCCAACTTTTCCTGTAAATTGTATGTATGGCACTGAGAAGTGATGTAAAGATCATGTAGGGTCTGACATTGTTTCAAAAATTGTATAACCTTGCCTTGGTTATAAGCATTAGATGTTGAAAAGGCTAATTTGCTTCTTTGTTCAGAGTCAGGATCACTGTAGCCTAGCTGACCTCCAAATCAGAGATTGCCTGCTGAAATGAAACTTGTGTGCCACCACACCTGGCTTTAATAGTAGTTTGTGTGACCTTAGGCTAGGCAGCCCTCCAACTCAGATCCTCCTGCCCCCCTAGTGCTGGGATTAAAGGCGTGAGCCACCACTAAGTCATAAAGCTAGGGCTTTCTGATGTTTCATACGCTAATTGTTTTTCTGGTGCTGTTAGTGCTTAGGTTTGCTGGTAGGATAGATGCTGGAGGCGGAGGAGCACTTCCATGACCTGTACTTAGGGGCTTTTGTGTGTTTCTCAACTAAGGTGCTACCTGGAAGCCACCCAGTGCTTTTCAAAAAATGCTTGTTCCCATGGTGGGTGGTGGCGTATGCCTTTAATCCCAGCACTTGGGAGGCAGAGGCAGGCGGATTTCTGAGTTTGAGGCCAGAGGCCAGCCTGGGCTACAGAGTGTATTCCAGGACAGCCAAGGTGATCCAGAAAAAGCCTGTTTCAAAAAGCCAAAAAAAAAAAAATGCCCGTTCCTGCCAGGCTTGGCATGTGGTATTGCACACCTTTAATCCACGATTCTGAATGAAGACAGGCTGGTGGATCTCTGCAAGCTCCAGGCCAACCAGGACTATGTAGTGAGACCTTGTCTCTAAGAGTCTATCCTGATTGCAAAGACAGTTCACGCAAAGGCCACCAGACAAAGGCAAGCCTGACAGCCTGAGTTTAGTGTCTGTAAAGGAAGAAGAAAACACGACTCCATACTCACACCGTGTGCATACTGCATGGTAGTAGATTAACTAGTAAGAGGTGTGAAAACGTACCTATGCTTAAGTTTGGCCAGCTTAGAGAAGGACCTGAGTATGGGGGTGTAAAATGTTTTTAGAGGTGATTCTAATGTGCAGGCCAAGGCTGAAAAAATGAAAAGCATTTGGTCAGTGAATTGCTGTTTTGTTATAACTCTGGCATTCCTCTGTCTACCACTGGAGAGTTGTTAATGTGAAAACCAAACTTGGTAGGGTGGCCAGGCAGGTTATGTCTGGTAATGCCAGATGAATCTCTTCTTCCAAAGGGCCTGCTATGGTGTGCTCCGGTTCATTATGGAGAGTGGGGCCAAGGGCTGCGAGGTTGTGGTGTCTGGGAAGCTCCGAGGACAGAGGGCCAAGTCCATGAAGTTTGTGGATGGTCTGATGATTCACAGTGGAGACCCTGTTAACTACTATGTTGACACTGCTGTGCGCCATGTGCTCCTCAGACAGGGTGAGTAGCTGTGCAGGGAAGGGGGGCCCAAGTTCCCGTCTAAGCACTGGGTAGCTAGGAGTGCATAGGGCAGAGGTTACCATTTCTATAGACTTGTGTTGAGTTAGTTACTATGGAATGAGTTGGGAAAAGTTGCATTGCCGAAATGGTCAGATCAGTTAAATCTTAGCTGTAGCCTTCTGTGCCCTTCAGTGATGACACGATGACGAGTCAGAAAGGCCATGTCTTGCTCTTGGTCCCTGTCAGTGCCATGTTCTGTGGTGCTGCACATGGTTCCCTTGGCAAAAAGTGTCCTGCGCACTGATTGATTAGAGGCATTTGTCTGAGAAGGGCACAGAGCTCAGTGCTTCTGAATAGATGCTTTCTCTACTGTCCTCTTGTGTGGTGGAGAAAACCCCAGCTCAGTCCTAACCCTGGTGTCTTTTAGGTGTGCTGGGCATCAAAGTGAAGATCATGCTGCCCTGGGACCCAAGTGGTAAGATTGGTCCCAAGAAGCCTCTGCCTGATCATGTGAGCATTGTGGAACCTAAGGATGAAATCTTGCCCACGACCCCCATCTCAGAACAGAAGGGTGGGAAGCCAGAGCCACCTGCCATGCCCCAGCCAGTGCCTACAGCATAACAGGTACTTCTGCAGTGAACTTCCTGGGCCAAACTGTTTTTACTGTTTTTTCTTCTGATGTTTCACAGTATGTGAATAGAGCTCGAATAGGGTTCTTTAGCTTAATGTGGGAGAATACAAATTGGGATGTGGTGTCTGGCTCACAAGTCTGTCAGTGGGTAAACACCCACTTCATTGCCTTTGCTCAAGAGTTTCCAGCTCCTCTTCGGCAGCCTTCATGCTGGATTGTATTAAAGGCAGACTGAGTGGGAGGAGATGAAGGCACACGGATGTATTTTTCTTACCATTGTTTTTTGTTTGGTTTCAGGGTCTTGGCAGCTGCATCTGGAGGCTGGATGTTATAAAGACGTTTAATAAAATCTTGAACAAAGACACAAGGCCTGACTGGATTGTGTCCAGTGTTCGACTGACTGAGTTTTGTTGGCCTATGGAGCGATGCTTATTCTGTTAGTTTAAGCTGGAGGGCTTGAGCAGAGCTGACCAGAGAAGTCATGAGTCCATGAAGTTGGTGGCCATGGGGAGGCATACTGACCCTGTTGAACACTAAGGGTTAGAAGAGCAGTTTGCTTTTGGTGCTCATGATAGAACCTAGGTCCTTAGACAGCTATGTCTCTGGCCTGGAGTGGTCTTTTTTTCTAGAATGAAAGAAGATATGTCAGCGGGTAAAGTTGCTTTCTATGAAAGCCTGTGCACCATCGTTTATTATGCACTCATCCCTGCACATAGAGAATAAATTGGCTGTGTTTTGCCATGCTATACTGTTTCGGTCTCAGCCTCCCAAAATAAAAAGGGAATTTCTGATGCCATTTGAGCTTGGAAGTGTGAAATGTAAAACCTGTCACTAGGATCCATATATTTCTAAGTCCTGTACTTAGACATTGTTTTGGAAAATATAGAAAACTCAGAAATCTGTAGTTTATTTGCTATAATATATTGGAAGCATTTACTGTTCATGTGTTTTGTGGGGAATTAATGTCAGCTTGGGAATTATGTGATGTTTGGTGAGAGGACTAATCAAGTGGTCAGGAGCCTGGCTGGAGCCAGGCAGTGGTGGTGCACACCTTTTATCCCAGCACTTGGGAGGTAGAGGCAGGCAGATTACTGAGTTGAAGGCCAGCCTGGTCTATTTACAGAGAATTCCAGGATAGCCAGGGCTATCCAGGATAGAAACCCTGTCTCAAAAAAAAAAAAAAAAAAAACTGGCTGGTGCCTAAAGGCTCACCTTCATGAGCCATTGATGCTCTTTATTTCATTGTCTTCATTTATTTCATTGTAGCTTTGCATGGAGTAAGGGCTTAAGTTATGTTGGGTGCACACTGACCATGTCTGAATCCCATTAACCAACTCTGCATGTTGATTGAGTACAGATGTACCTTTTGATAGTGTTAATATGTAGCCCTGATAGTGTTAATATGTAGCCCTGGCTGACCTCTGTCTCAGGGTATTGTGAATAAGGTGTGTAACCTTCATCTGATTGATTAAACTCGTGAATATATGGCCAGTTACTGACATCTGAGATCTCTAGACACTGGCACAACTAATTATTTACTGGGCGCTGGTAGAGTGTTTTTGTGAGACCTCATGTTCCTCTTCTAGAGGACCAAGTTGGATCTCTAGCATCCATGTGATAGTCACACACACATCTGTAACTCCTGGGACTGAAACTCCAATCCCAAGGGGATCTGACAGCTCATTCTGGGCCTCAGCAGATACACAGACAAAACAGTCATAAACTGGGGAGAACAAGGAGGTTGCAAGCAAGTACTAACTACTGAGGGCCTCTCTGGGAAACTGGCAAAACTGTTAGCATCCATATGGTATCAGTAGCTTTGAAAATGTTAAATCTCCACCCTAGCCTTTTGGGCCACAAAAGTAAGGCCTTTAAGCATGCAAAGTTGAGTCTGGTCTGGCACCAGTTGTATATATCCTATTAGATTTTTAAAAGTTCAGCCTGTGAGATGGTGTTTGAGGTGGTACTATATAACAAACAGCATTGCTATAGAGCACCAAGTGAGGAGGATCTTAGTGGAATCTTGCCCCTCTAGCTGGCAGGAATCGTCAGGGCTGGGAAGGAAAAACCAAGAAACTGGACTTGAACTTAGAACATACTGGAAATATGAGATCAATACTGAAGCACATTGTCAGGGGGTTGGGGGTTGCTGTTAAGCGGGAGCATGACTGGCCAACAACTCAGATCCACCTACCTATGATTGTTTTCAATACTAATTTCTTCCTTGGGGCTATTATGTTTTGATGTTAAAGTCAACTTTGATTTCCAAACAAAGCCATAGCATGTGTGAGGTGAGATTGTAACCCCCTAGGCCACTAATAACATTGAATTTCTCTATAATAATGGGACAATTCCTTTCTCATTGACAGCCTAACCTTCACTGTCTAAGAGAATGTGTTTATTTCTCTGAGGGTTTACCTCAAAAGTCTTCATTTCCAGGCAGAGAATTAACATCAGACCTAAAGCTGAGACTGTCTTAACTGCTCTTAAGCCCTCTTAATTACAAAACTATAGCCCTGGGTAGCTATGAAATGTGAAAGCCAGCTGCTCAGACTGGGCAGTTGTCCACTGGAGGAGGAGAAGGGGCTGACTGCTATGGTGGATAATGCATTCTGGCTTTCCTGTAAGCTACCCATGCTTACTCATGTAGATAAGTATGGTTGGGATACCTTGAACTTGCCATTCTCCTCCTGACTGAGATGATGTTCTGTTTTGCCATTTTCCCCACCAACTTACCAGGAAAAAAATACATTGGGTGCAATGATCAACCCCCCATCCCCTCACTGTTAGGTGTGTTTTGAGACAGGTTCTCCATAGTGAAGTTTGCCTGGCACTCACGACATAGTCTAGAACTAGTGTCCAAGTGAGCACTCCCTCAAATACAATTAAATGCTCATGAGGTAAGCCAGAACAAAATACCGGTTCCAGATTTCAAGTCTGCAATAGGCTCTTAGCCCCATGGCTCTCAGGTTGTGGTTCAGCCTCCTTGGGGATGAAGGACCCTTTCATTGGAGTTGCTATCAGATATCTACATTAGGGTTCATAAGGGTAGAAACAATATAAAGTTGCAATGAAGTAATTATTGGCGGGGTCACAACGAGGTTGCAGCATTAGGAAGGTTGAGCACCCCTGCGCTAGCAGGCTGCACTGATTTTGTACTTACTAGTTGTGGAGAACATCGGTAGCTCCTAGCTTTGTCCACAATTGAACATCAGTTACAATGACTAATGTGTGGTACCTCGGTGATAAAGCACTTTCCTGGCATCCTTGTCCTGACTTCAATCTCTACTAAAAATAATGCCAGCAGCCTCATTCCCTCTAATTACCACTCTGCAGAGGACAGCTGGGCATGTTAGGGGTTGTTAGGGGTGGCAGTACAGCTTTACCCACTGAGCCATCTTGGCTTTTTTTGGTCTTAATTGTAAATATCTACTGAAGACCTTGCCAGTGTGATTAGTGTCACAAGCATCTCATCACTGAAGTACTGCTGTGTGTCCCTACGTTCGTCTGATCTGTCAGCTGAGTGAGATTTCCTGTCAGTTTTCCTGCCATGATGGGTAAAAAGTCTCACCTGATATTTCCAGATTAATGGAGGATGGCACAATACTGAGAAATGCATTGAGGAAGTAAAAGGGTGCTGTGATGGCTCCTTATTCCATTGTTCATATCCTAGGCTGTTCCATTCTTGCATATTCTTAATTATCTCACTTGCTTATGTCTGGCCAGACACAGTATGCATAGACTAAAGGAGTCTGAATGGGAAACTTGGGATGACTGATTGGCCCTCAAGAGGTATCTACCCAGGGGAGACATTCATATCCTTTAGAAGAGCTTGCCCTGGATGGGCTCCTATTGTTCTTGGGTAGACATGTGATAGGTGCCAGTGCTTTGTCCTGTGTCCTCTTGGGGTAAGGGACAGGCAGGATCCGTGGGTCTGGCCTCTACTCCTGCCCCTGTCCGCCTGCCCGAAGTCATTATCAGCTGTGTCCAGATGGCCACAGTTCCCTAATCTGTGCTATTGGAGCTCAGCTGGGACCAAGGCTTTGTGCCTGGCTGTGATGGGACAGCCCCAGCTGGAGAGACCCTGCAGACATGACCCTCGGGCACTGAGAATGGGAGAGATGGGAAAACAAACAGGCTTGTCTTCAAAAGGCAATCTGAGTGCAAATGAGTGTCTACAGCTGGGGCTGGCCAGGACCCAGGACTGCTGCCTCAGCATCACTGCTGTTTTCCCTTTCTCCCATCCAGGAGTTATCTCAGTGTCCAGGAGCCATATGGAGCGTATTGTGGCATCAGAGTTGTGCCTCACATTGAAGTTGGGGATCTGGCCAGTCCCGGTACATCCAGGCCTGTGGCTGTGGTGCCTTCTGCCCTGAAACAAAACTGCTGAGCTCGGAGAGGTGGCTCAGTGGGTAAGGGCTCTTGCTGCTAACCCTGATGATTTCAGTCCCTTGAACCTACATGTAGGAAAGAACTGACTACAATTTGTTCTCTGACCTCCATACAGGTCAGAAAGTTTTAATATCTACAGTAACAAGAGTAAATGGGGTAATGGGTATGCTAAAGGTTGAATGTAAGTGTTCCTCCAAAATCAGTATGTTAGGACCTAATATCCAATGTCAGCATAGAAATGAGGCGGTGACATAGCCAGCCTGATCCCCAGAACTCACGTAAAAGTGGAAGGAGAAAACAGAACCAGACAGAATCTAATGGTACCTTGCCTCTGGCTTCTCTGATGTCCAGAGCTGAGTAATTTATCTGTTCATATACTCTCCTATAATGGTCTAAGGGGAGTGGCCTGCAGTGGCACAGGAGTCCTGGCAAGCTGCAAAGGCAGGTGAGGTGGCTAGGGATCCTTCTCTAGCTAAGCAGGCATGAGCTGGTGGAACACACCCAACTTTTGAAAAAGATTTTATTTCTATAAGAAGAGGGGAAATAAGTTAAAGGACTGTTCACATGGAGGTTCCAGGAGGGGAGCCAAGTGCCATGCCCGAATGTTCAAGTCATCGGCTCAGGCTCTGGACGATGGTGACACAGCCATGAGAGCTGGTGCAGCGCTGTAGGGACGGCTGGGCCTCCACCTGCCCACTGCCAGGATCAAAGGTGAAGACACTGTTGGTGCTTTCCCCGTATTCGTCCCGCCCACCAAGGATGTGGACCTTCCCATCACACACCGTCACGCCACAGCTCTCCTGAGTGGACAAACAGACGAACAGTTAACTGGATGCCCCCCCGGGGAATTCTGCTATGTGACCGAGCCTTGCCTACAGCCTGGGTGGCAGGGAGACAAGTGGCATGCTTTATGTCTTAGGTATCATCTGCACAGTTCAAGAGTAACCATCCTCTTCGTTGAGTATGGCATGGCCTTCATTTGGTCTTAGCCAGAGAGCTAAGCTCTATGCTTAGAAGATTGTACCCATGCCTGGAAGATTGTACACACGGGAACAGTAACACCATCCTACAGTCTTCCCCGTCCCCCAGACAGAATTTCTCTGTGTAGCCCTGGCTGTCCTGGAACTCACTCTGTAGACCAGGCTGGCCTTAAACTCAGAAATCCGCCTGCCTCTGCCTCCAAAGTGCTGGGATTAAAGGCGTGCGCTACCACTGCTGGGCTAATATATAGTTTCTTTGGAATCTTGGGGCAAAAGGGGGCTGTGGGAGTCAGAAGTTGCACCTCTGGTCACTGATGTCACTGGAGTAGGGAACTTAGCAAGTCCCTTGCCCACTCTTGGCTAGTTGGTACCTTTGGGACAGACCAACTCCCCAACTCAGTCACAGCACTTGAATTTTATGTACTGCCTTACTACAGCCCAACTGATGGCCTTGGGCCAACCTCTCTAAGGCCATTCTCATCTGAAATGAGAGGCGATTTATCAATGGGAGGACAAGCAAGAGGACTAAGTGAAAACATTTACAATGGGATCATTCAAGACTGCTAACCTGGAGCTCCAGAGCCTTGCAAGTGGGTCTGTACCCCTGAATGGGCTAGTTCAGGAGCTTGCCAGAGAGCCCCACTTACCACAGGGCTGGGCAGGTCAGCTGCCTCTCTCCAGACATCTGAGCCAGGGTTGTAGGTGAAAATTTTGCTCATGAGGCCTCCCACCACATAAATGGTGTCTTCTAGGGAGACAGCCTCAAGACACCGCTGCAAGAAGGGTGCTGGGGACCGCAGACTCCACTGGTCCTCCTTGGGGTCAAAGCACTGCACCTGCAGGAGGGAAGAGAGTGGTGAAGGAGCCTCACCCTGAACTGCTCTGCACAGCACCCTCATTTTTATCCCACTATAATGGGTTATACAATGTAAGGGATCAAACCCAGCGCTTCCTACCTTCTACAACCCCAGCTTTCAGTATATATCATCATCTTTCAAATAGAGGGAAAGCATTTTAACCAGTTCTACCTCTCCTAATTTTTAAAAATATTGTTTTTATGTGTTTCTGTGTATTAATGGGTACCTGAAGAGGCCAGAAGAACCTGGAGCTAGAGTGAGAGGCGGTTGTGAGCCACTTGACAAGAATGCTGGGACCCAAACTCTGGGCCTTTGCAAGAGCAGCCAGTGCTCTTGACCACTGAGCCACGCCTCCAGTCCTGATCTTTTGATTTTTAAAATCTATGAAACCCACATGGTACAAAGGAAGAGTTCAGGTATTCTGCTGACTCACTGAGTAACCTCTGAGGAATGCTCCTTGCCTCTCCCTGGTTTTCGAGACAGGGTTTCTGTGTGTAGTGGCTGCCCTGAAACATGCTCTGTAGACAAGGCTGGCCTCGAAGTCCGAGAGATTCACCTGCCTTTGCCTCCCCAGTTGCTAGGAATAAAGGCGTGTGCTTAGCTGAGGTCAAGATTCCCCGAGTGTTGACAGGATTTAGAAAATAGACTGGCTCACACCAGTGCCCAGATCTAGCCTCCACACAGTAGGCTACCCTGTTTCCTGTAGTCTCTGCCATCCCCTATCCACAAAGCCTGAGCCCACCTTGTCAGTGTTGACGCCGTCCTGCCCTGCGCCTCCAATCACGAAGAGCTGGCCAGCGCAGGGCGCCACGGCTGCAGAGCTCACGGCCTCCGGCAGGGGCGCTGTGGCCGCCCAGGTGTTGGAGAACGGGTCATAGCGCTCCACACTGCGCAGGCGTTTCAGGCCATCGAAGCCACCAACTGCAAAGAGCTGAGGGCGAGGACAGAGGCCAGGGCCCCTGGATTCAGAATTACAGGCGACTCTAACGCCCCACTGCTTCAGTCTGTGAGCTCACCAGGGGCATCCCAGCACAGCTATTGCCTGGCCAACTTCATTCCCTAGTTCAGGAACCCTTCCCTGTACAATGTAGGTGACAGGCTGGTATCTGAGTGAAGAGGATTTCAGCTGCAAATGATGCTTAGTAATAACCCGGACGGTTACTAAGGGTTTACGACCCACCTACCACTTCCTGGTTTTAAATGCAGAATGATGTTTATAAAGGTAACTGGCAGTTATTTTGTTTATATGTAGGCGAGTCAAGACTCAATCCCTGGTCTGTTTGGTACCAAAGCCTAAACCTTTCGCCACTGTATTCTTCAATGTTGGCTGCTTAACTGTTAGGGGTGTCGATGCTGAGACTGTGTCTTGCTATGTAGCCCTGGCTGGCCTCAAACTCCTGACCCTCTTGTCTGAGTCTCCCAGGTACTCAGCTGCAGTTATGGCTGTTAACACTGCTATGGGATCTTGAGCAAGTCCTTATCTTTTGGGGGCCTCAGACCCTTCCTCCCCCGGGGCCAGCTCTGCCTTGGATCCTAGGGCAGCAGCCACAGCATGTGCCTACCTGTCCCTGCAGGGCCACCATCTTGTGCCTCCACCTGCCCTTGTGCATGGAGGCAACCTTGATCCAGGTGTTCAGATGGGAGCTAAACATCCAGACATCACGGCTGTTGATGTGCCCTCCTATGGAGAAAGAGGCAGCTGTCCTTCCATAGCCCTCTTACCAACCCCCAAGGCCACCAAAGAGCCACAAACACTCCTGAAGCCAAAGGAGAGCGTAAGACCGTAGGGACAGGCCTAAGAGATCTGGGGAGGGGACGGGAATGCTCACCAGGTGCCTGTGGTGTGATACATCTTGTGCTCAAGGAGGCAAAAGAGGAGTGTCCCCAAGAGTCATTGAGAATGTGTGTTGGGCCAAGCGAAAGCAGAATGTCTGCATGTGATGGAGTGGAGGGCCCAGCCATCTTTCTTCACTAAAGCTTTACCTTCATTTCCATCCTCATCTCTCTGAGGTATTGGGATTATTATAGTGTCTCCATATAGGAAGTGAGGGTGGAGTTTAGGGACCGGGAATGGCCTAGTGAATACCAGGTGGCGGCCTTTTGTCAGAGCAAAGACTAACGCCAAGGCTTAAGGCCTCTGGCCCAAACCAGCATCAACACCCCATGGTGACTGAGCTTCGCTGGACCATACAGTTTTAGCCACTAACCAGCCCCCATCTCTTTGCTGGAGGAAAATATAAGGGGGTGGGTGGGAAAGGAGAGGCTCCTAGTCTACTTGTACCCTCACCAGAAACGTAAATGTCATTTCGAAGTGCACAGGAGGCAAATTCAGAGCGTGTATAACCAGGCAGGCTAGGCAGTGGGGTCCAGCGCTGACTTTCTGGGTGGTAAGCATCGGCAAAAGGCAGTTTCAGGAGCCCCTTTCGGTCACACCCGCCAATGACCACAATCACTTCGGCTAAGTCCATGAACCTGGGGTGGGGATAAACCCAATACCACACCTATGCTGCTGTTCTTCTCACTCCATGTGCGCCCCGCCCACCTCCAACTCCCCAAACGGTGCTGGGGATTCCTGAACCAGAACGATAGTGTGCTCTGCCTCTAAGCTATATCCCCAGTACAGGGGTTTCTTTTTTCTATAGCCTCTGTTCTCGAACTCCCCATCTGTTTCTGCTTACTCAGCACTGGATTTACAGGCCTTCAGCACCAAGCCCAGTTCCTTTCTGCTCACACCAGACAGTGAGTGCCGCTGCCTTTCTGCCTACCCTGGCAGCTGCCCCTGGAAGCCACCACTTCCATCCTGACCTTTGGTTACAGATAGAAGAGTCACTAACTCTTACTCGAGTCTGCTCGCCTCTAAGTTATAGAGGAGAAAAGCCTTTCCCCTTCTGTTGTTTAGTCCTTCAGACGGTTGTTAGGATTATTGCCCCTTTTACAGAGGAGAAAACTGAGGCGTATGGATATGGGCTCTCAAGGTCATGGTTAGTTTTGAATATGAATCCTCCGTCACCAACAGCTAATATATTTGTACCCTTCCCTGAGCCTCCTAATAGGGAACTGCAATGAGCAAGATAACGCCACAGAGCTTTCCGCAAAGTTCTCCACCACTGACCCTTTGGCCTGCCTCATCGGGTTATCCAAACTCTCTGGCTAGTGCTTTCCTAGACCATCTTGTGTCCCCAACCTCACACTCAGCATTAGAGGCAGCATAATCCCTGTCTTGAGTCCCTTGGCTATGAAGGGCCATTGTAGACTAGAGTCTCTGGGTCTGGCATCGCACGGGTGGAGTATGTGTTTTGCATGCCTTTGTATGTTTAGGTGTCTTACTAGCCTGTTGAGTCCCCAGAGGGCAGATCCCTACAGGACCTGTTTTATGAGAATGGCAGAGGGGGCATGGAATAGAATGCATTCCTCCTTCACATATGCCAGGTACCAAGCGGCGACATTTCAAGATGGGTAGTGAAGGAACCGGAGCTGGGGAAGACACGAGGCCTCGCACTGGGGCGCAAGGGAAGCAAGCGGGAGGCCATACCTCCGCGGCCGGGCCCGCAGCGCGCCCGCCTCCCGGCCCAGGATGAAGCAGGCGCGGGCCTCAAGCAGCAGAGGGCGGCAGTCGCCGCAGGCCTGCAGCAGCTCGTCCGCCTCCACCTTCTCCAGGAAGTAGGAGGGAGCCAGCAGCGGCAGGCGCACGTGCTCCAGGAGGCGGCGCAGCTGCCCGCGGCGGGCCGGCGTGTCGTGTCGCACCCAGCGCATGGCCGCCTCGAACACGGCCTCCTCGCGCGCCACGCGCAGCGCGGGGTCGGCCAGCAGCGCCGCCACCTCGTCGGGCGCGAGCTCCAGGAAGTCGGCGTGGCGCGTCACCTCCACGAAGGCCTGGCGCAGCACGCGGCCGCAGCGCTCGGCCAGAGAGGCGAGCGAGAAGGCGGCGGCGACGCGGCGCAGCGCCAGGCTGTTGGCGGCGCGCAGGCGGCCCTCGAGGAAGCGCGCGCACGCCTCGCGCAGCCCGGCCACGCCCAGCCGCTCGGCTAGCGCCAGCACGGCGGCCGCCTCGTCCTCGGCGCGCAGCCGCACACCCGCGCCGTACACGTAGTCGAGCACCACGGCCAGTGCCGCCGCCGTCCCGGGCGTCTCCGGCCCTATCGAGACTACGGCCGCCGCGCGCTCCGGACGGCCGGCCGCGAACAGGCCGCGAAAGTGGGCGCTGGCGGCGCTGAGCGCCGCGCGGTGGCACGGGAAGTCGCGGCCTCCGGCGCGCAGCACCACGTCGGTGAGGGTGCCGCTCCGGCGGTACGCGTTGAGCGTCTGCAGGATGCGCTGCGCGTGGCAGGACCCGCCGCACGGGGCCTCCATGCCCGGCTCCGACTCCTCGCGCCCTGGGGTCTCCCGCATCCTGCGGGGAGAGAACACGGACCGTGTCGGAGATGGGCCTGCTGATGGACTTCCCGAACATTTATGCTTTCCCTCACCAGTTCATTCACCACTCACTTCCTGGACACTCACACCATGCACCTAACTGACCCCATCAACTCATCTAGAGTCCTATGGCGATGAGCCAGCCCTGCCTTCTGGTCCAGTCTTCCTCTCTAGTGGAAGCCATATTGCCCTTTTCTGTTCAGATTTGGTAAGCTTTTCCTGCCAGGCTTTGCAGGAAACAGATGGCAGAATCAAATAAGATAATTTGAGGAGAGTTAAAAAAAAAAAAAAAAAAAAAAAAGAGGGGGTGGTGGTGGAACGATTCATACAAGTCTAGACTATGCAGTGTTTAAGGGATTCCAACTAGGATTGAGTAGTGTCACATGGCTACCACGGACAGGAAGACCAAGTTCTGAAAAGGGACCTTCAGGGAGTTTGCAGGAACCTGGACAAAATGTTTGTATAGGGATGGTCTCTTTGCACGAGCTATAGTCTCTGGTAAAGGGATTCAGGCTTTCCTAGACACTTCTCTGTGTGTGTGTGTGTGTGTGTGTGCACGCTTGCTTTAACTCTCTTGTAGGTACTTCCCCTTGACCAAACTCTGTTCTATTTAGTATCTGCTCTGCCTTCCACAGCACAGTAGCATACTAGGAGCTCAATACTTACTCGAGGTCAAGTGCATGTATTATCTAAACTGGTGTTTATTAGAATGTGTGAGTGTACACGGGCGCTCATGTGAGCACGCACTGAATGGTCATAATCCCTGCCTTTTTGGAGATCAGAGCTTGGGCAGAGATCCTTTGAGAGATCTCAGGAGAATTGGGGGAGCTCAGAAAGGATAGTAAACACAGTTGGAGCAGAGTTAACAAAGAGGTTCCTGGGGCTGGTGAGATGGCTCAGCGGGTAAGAGCCTGACTACTCTTCCGAAGGTCCTGAGTTCAAGTCCCAGCAACCACATGGTGGCTCACAACCACCCATAATTCGATCTGACACCCTCTTCTAGTGCGTCTGAAAACAGCTACAGTGTACTTATGTATAATAATAAATAAATCTTTGGGAACAACATGAGCAAAGCGGGGTTGACCAGAGCGAGCAGAGGTCCTAAAGTCAATTCCCAACAACCAGATAAAGGCTCACAACTACCTGTACAGCTACAGTGTGTACTCATATGCATAAAATAAATAAATAAATCTTTTAAAAAAAAAAGCACTGATTGAACAAAGAGAATCCTGAGATGGGCAGAATTAGCTGTGTAAAAGCAAGAGAGAGATGTTTCTGGTTTCCAGTGGGGAGATCCAGGCTCTAGGGACCACATGGGGCTATAATCCTCCTTTAGTCTGGAGTGATCTCACCTGGGCAAGCCACTGGCTCCATTTCTGAAACAGAATCATAATACCTAGCCACAGAACTGTAACTATTGGATGGGATATATAAAAGCGCTGGGTTTGTAGTATGCCCCAATCATTGGCTTACCTTTTTACAACATGGGGTGTGGGTAAGTTGACCCTCATAGGAGTTTGTTGTGAGGAAGCAGTCATACGGAGGGAGACTGCCCTTCAGAGGTTTGCTGTGAGGGTCAGTGAAGGGGTGTGTATGAAAACAGATTGCAGGCTATTCACCCTGGTTAGGATTTGGTCCTTAAGATTGCACAGCCGGTACTTGGCATGGTCTGAAAATAGACCGTGCTCTCCTTTCTATGGGAATTTACTCCGAGCTTCATCTCTGCTTACCTGTGCCTCTCCCTACATCGTCCGTCCCATCTGCAGATCAGCCCGCCTTTTGTAGCTTATGCAGGACCATGTAAGTGGATCCCCTGCCTCAGAGTCATAAGAAATAAGCTCCTGGTGGACAGGGACTCTTGCCCAGGTAGAGACTGTCAGCCCAAGCCCACCATGCACCAGGCTATTAAGCCTATCCCTCTGCAGCCTTGCCAGGGGGGAGGTGTGTGTCCTCAAGGAACAACCAGGGGTCCAGAGAGGGAAATGAGACAGGTCATCAGAGTGCAGTGGGGCTGTCCTTAGCTAGCCTAGGACAGTTACTCTCTAGGCTGAGACCCAAGAAGGCAAGTCTCAGCCTAAGGGGTCTGCCTGCCAGTTCGACGATCCTTAAGCTCACCTAGCAACTGGGCCAGTACTTACTCATTCTACTGCCACCTTCATCCTAGGCTGAGGGAACTGGGCACATGGTAATGGGAGACTCAGTTTCCACCATGGACTCCTGAAGTCTGGGAGCCCAAGGGCACATGAGAAGTTAGGGATTCCATCAGCATTCTCCCATCTCAGAGTCATGAGCTGAGACAGCCTGTGAAACTGGCTCAGTGAGCCACTATCCTGCTCTTGCCCCGGACACACACACCCCCACATACACCCTGCCACACAGCACAGGCTCACATTTTGGATGGACCACTCCTCAGAGCAAGACACACCGTTAGCCAAACCCTAACCCAGGTACTTGGCTCTTACCTGGCCACACCCTCTTCCTGCAACTCCCAACTGCTGCTCTGGCAGAGACGCTCCTGTCTGTGCCTGCCGCTTGCGGGCTTTGCCGGCTTGCTTAGCAGCCTGAGCTGATTTTATTCTCGCTTTGCCTAGACTTCCACTTGGGCTCAGCTGCAGGAGGACAAAGGGTCTGTCTGGACGCCAGGGGGGAGGGGAGGAGAGGGAGCCGGTAGGAACGGGCACTGGGCTTTTGTTCCTCTCTTGGACCAGTCTTGGAAGGGAGGAGTGTGGATAAGCATGGAATTGACTGTGTGCTGTGGTGGGCTGTGGTGTTTTGAAGACTCGGGGTGACTGGTGAGGGTTTATATGGTGCAAGTATGGGGTGTCTGCCTCAGGTAGATGGGGTGGTTGTTAGTGTGTAGGTGTTCCTAGAACTTGTATGTGTGTGAGTGTGTGGAACAAAGTGACTGTAGCCCTGGGGTGCTTGGGCTCTGGGGACATGTGACTACATGGCTTTGGATGTAACCAAGAATGTGGCTGCCATTGCTGTGGATCCAGGTTTCTTCCCTTTTGCCTCTTTGTGACCAACTCTTACATGTTCCTGCCTCACAGCATTCCTGTCATTGTATTTGTGACTGGTCATTTGCATGTCAGGCTTGTGTGTGTGAGGAATGAGTGTAAGGTGTCCGTGTGGACAGATGCTCCTGCAGATGTGCTGCATGCATTGTGTGGTCCTGTAACTGCAGTGTCTGAGTGGAGGAGTGCGGGCCTCCTGGAGAAGACACAGTGGAAGGACATGCTGGTACTGAGCAGACTGAGTTGGATGGAAAGAGAATGGGACGGCTCTGAGTCTACTTGACCTTCTGGAGCAGGACAGCGTGGATTTGGAGGTTGGCATGTGACCACTTGCGGCCTCTGTGAAGGACACAGGAGCACAGCAATCCTGGGAGGAGGTGGCCTCCAATAGCGTCTGTCCTGTTGTGTCAGGACACTGTCACAGTCACTGGACAACACTGACTACATCGATGTCTGCTCCTTGGCCTGACTCTTCTCATCAGCAGGAGGGTAGTGGTGACTCTACCCTTTGTGCGGAGTTGCCTCTGTGTGTGTTACTACCCGATACTGCCAGGCTCAGGTAGGCCTAGAGATTGTAGAAGATGGGAGGAATTAAGGTTTGGTATGAGTATAGAGTGTCCCCTGAAAGGCTTCACATGGGGCCAGTGAGATGGCTCAGAGATAAAGGCACCTGCTTTTATGCCTGAGGATGTCTGAGATCCATATGGTGGAAGGAGAGAACTTACTCACATACATACTTGGAGCACACAGGCATCCGTGCACATTGACACATCTGTATATAACAAAATAAGTAAAATTTTAAAAACATTTAGATCAGTTGTAGTGGTACAAGTCTTTTATCCCAATATTCAGGAGGCAGAGGCAGGTGGATCTCTGCAAGTTCAGGGACAGTCTGGTCTACATAGTAAATTCTGGGATAGCAAGGGCTACATAGTGAATTCTGGAATTGCCAGGGCTACATAATGAGACCCTGTCTCTAAATTATTTTATTTCATTTTTTATTTTTAAAGTTCTACAAGTTGGGACCTTGGTCCCTAAGCTGGTGGTGCTATGGAGAAGTCATTGAGCACCTTCCTAATGGGTTCATCCATTAATGGACTAATAATTTGATGGTATTCCTGTGAAGTGGCAGAGAGTTCGAGTTGGGGGTCTAGTTGGTTGGCCCTGTATTTTCTTGCTCTCTGCCTCCTGCCCACCACAGAGTATGTCATTTTGTTCTGTCACATGCTCCCTGCCACCATGATATTCTTCCTAGTAGCAATGGTTAAGTTACCAAGTATTGAAAAATAAATCTTGCGGGCTGGAGAGATGGCTCAGTGGTTAAGAGCACTGACTGCTCTTTGAAAGGTCCTGAATTCAAATCCCAACAACCACATGGTGGCTCACAACCATCTGTAATGAGATCTGATGCCCCCTTCTGGTGTGTCTGAAGACAGCTACAGTGTACTTACATATAATAATAAATAAATCTTTAAAAAATATATAAACTTTTTTTTTTGAGACAGGGTTTCTCTGTGTAGCTCTGGCTGTCCTGGAACTCACTCTGTAGATCAGGCTGGCCTTGAACTCAGAAATCTGTCTGCCTCTGCCTCCCAAGTGCTGGGATTAAAGGAGTGCGCCACCACCGCCTGGCATAAATCTGCCTTCTTACTACATTGTTTTACTCTGGTATTTTGTTGCAGTGGTTGCATTCTGAAGCCTGGCTGGGGCTTGTCTATGGACTCTGCTTCTGTTGACTAGTTTTATGTCAGTTTGATACAAGCAAAAGTCACTAGGGAAGAGAGTCACTCAATTGAAAAAACATCCCCACCTAATTGGTGTATGGACAAGCCTGTAGTGCATTTTCTGAATTGGTGATTGATGTGGGAAGTCCATCCCACAGGGCTTAGGGAAAGGACAGGTGGTCCTGAGTTGTATAAGAAATCAAACTGAGCAAGGCATGAGGAGCAAGCCAGTAAGCATTGTAGCATTGTTCCTCCATGGTCTCTGCTTCAGTTCCTGCCTCCTGGTTCCCTGTCTTTTTTTTTTTTTTTCCGGTTTTTTGAGACAGGGTTTCTCTGTGTAACCCTGGCTGTCCTGGAACTCACTCTGTAGACCAGGCTGGCCTCGAACTCAGAAATCCACCTGCCTCTGCCTCCCAAGTGCTGGGATTAAAGGGGTGTGCCACCACCGCCCAGCCTGGTTCCCTGTCTTGAGTTTCTGCCCTGACTTACCTCAGTGACCCAGAGCTATAAGATGGAAGAAACCCATTCCTCCCCAAGTTGCTCTTGGTTGTGGTGTTTTATCACAAGAATAGAAAAGTAACCAAGATACTGCTCCA
This sequence comes from Montemys delectorum, assembly GCA_019843815.1. Taxonomy (NCBI): domain Eukaryota; kingdom Metazoa; phylum Chordata; class Mammalia; order Rodentia; family Muridae; genus Montemys; species Montemys delectorum. The sequence continues at coordinate 19,201 of JADRCD010208209.1, read as the reverse complement.
GGAAATGGTAAACTGCCCAGATACCGGGGAGGGAAAGAGCTTTTCAGTATAGCCATGAAGGGAATCACTGGGGCCAGGGAGCTGGCTTAGCAGGGAAAGGTGCAAGCTGACAAATCGGATAGCTTAAGGTCAGTCTCTGGGACCCTGTCATAGATAGTTCCTGATTAACCTGATACAAACCCATAGTCACCTGAGAAGACAGAGCCTGGACTCAAGGATTGCCTTGTGACTGGTTTGTAGCCTTGTCTGATTTGTTGTGTTTTTGTTTGTATGTTTTGTTTCATTGCTAATTGATGGAAGAGGATTCAACTCTGATGGCAGCGCCATACTAGATAGGTGGTCCTGGGCTTCATAAAAGGCATGTGAGTGAGCCAGAGGGAGGCAAACCAGTAAGGAGTGTTCCTCCATGGTCTCTGCTTCAGTTCTTGCCTTGAGCTCCTGCCCTGGAAGAACTGATTCTTTTTTTTTTTTTTTTTTTTTTAAATTTTTTTTTTTATTATATGTAAGTACACTGTAGCTGTCTTCAGACTCTCCAGAAGAGGGCGTCAGATCTCATTACGGATGGTTGTGAGCCACCATGTGGTTGCTGGGATTTGAACTCAGGACCTTCGGAAGAGCAGTCGGTGCTCTTAACTGCTGAGTCATCTCACCAGCCCTGGAAGAACTGACTCTTACAAGTTGCCCTCTGGCCTCCACATCTGTACTGTGACACACACACACACACACACACCCACACACACACAAATGTAAAAGGATGTGAGTAGCGTGGGGACCTTTATATCTGGGAAGGAGCTGAGGGTTCCCAGAGGTTTGCAGGAGATAGGGGATCATCTGAACAGAGAAGGCACTAGAGAGGAAGGAATAAGGCACAGGAGTGTCCAGAGGTGAAAAGGCTCTTTTACTTCTCTGTAAAGTGGCAGTAAGGTGTCCTCTGTGGTCAAGGACTACTGGGGGCTTTAGCAGGGCAGAGTTTTCAGTAACCCCTAAGTTAGGGAAGAGAAGCCAGGGTACAGCATGGGCTGAAGACCCATGGAGATAGGACTGCTGTTCATTGGTTGGTGACAGGGAGGTGGCCTGACTGTCCTTGGGCAGGAGAGGACTGCAGAATCAGGTTCTGATGAGGCTGGGATGCAGCTAGCGATTCTGAGTGGGACCTTCTTTATCCCCCCAAGCCCCCAAGATTTCACAGTGTCTCATGTGCACCAGCATGACCTTGGGTACCCTGTTCAGATGGCCCAGGGAAGTTGACTGGACAGGGAGAGGATTCCATGAAAATGTATCATCTTTTCTGAATGGCTTTCCACAGGCTAGACAGTTGCCATGACATCCTATGAGTAAGACTGTACACCCTTCCATACCTTGCAGATCAGGTCTGATTCTACCTGTGTGCAGGGGCAGGCAGAGATGATCTCTGCCACAGAAGGAGCCTTGCTAGATGTTCAGTAGTGAGGGCAGTGGTGGGCAAATCCTCCCACACTCCCAAGAGGCTGTGTAGAGAGACTAATGGAGGACAACTGAAGGGTCTTAATTTGGAAGGGGATCGATGATACAGAATCTTTTCATATATCAAGAATTCTGCCTAGAACATCCACATTGGAGAAGAGACAGTACATTGTCTCCTCAGTGGCATGGCATTTACCTAGTACAAGCTGGGGCAGGGGTTCAGCCCTCTTCTTCCCTTCTGGATACACTCAAGACCATGCAGATTTGGGCAGAGCCTCAGGATTTAAAGGCTTTCCCTGTTTTCCACTGCTGACCCTTACCACAGAGGTCAGAGGGCAGAGCTGGGAACACTGAGAGGTGGGAGGGAGGGGACACGGACACCTGTGTTCCCTGGGCTGTGTTTGACTTCCATGCTAAGCAAGGGTATGAGCCTGCCTCAGCCAGACCCACAGCCAAACCTCACCAAGGTAAAGAGGCATCCTGGCACTCAGACCTTGTCCTCCATGTCACCATGAAGGACCTCCCCCCCCACCCCCAAACCCAGGCTCTGCAGCCTGTCTCAGATCAGAACCTTCACTCTGCTGTGCCATTCCTAGATGGTTACAAAGGGTCATGAAGGCTGGATGTGAGGCCCTGCCCTCCCCTTCCCTCTCAGAATTGAAGGGGTTTTGTTTTTGTTTTTGTTTTGTTGTTTTGCTTTTTATTAAGAGCCAGTTATGATGGAGCACACCTTTAATCTCAGCACTAAAGAGAGTCAGAGAAAGGCAGATCTCTGTTCAAGACTAGTCTGGTCTACATAATGAATTCCAGGACAGCTTGGGCTACATAGAGAGACCCTGACTCAAAAAATTATTTTATGTAGATGGATGTTTTGCTTGTACCACGTCTGTACCGTGTGTGTGCAATGAAGACCAGTCACAAACAGCTGTCAATGTTCTGGCATTGGGTACTGAACCCTGGTTTTTAACTGCTGAGCCATCTTCCCAGCCCACCAGAGTATATTCTTTTAGAAAGACATCTTGGGGACTGGAGGGATGGCTCAGTGGTTAAGAGCTCTGGCTGCTGTTCTGGAGGACCCAAATTCGGTTCCCAGCACCTCTATCAAGTGGCTCACCACTGCTTGCAACTCCAGCTCCAGGAGATCCAACATACTGTTCTAGACTCTGAGGGTGCCCCACACAAGTGACATGTTAGCATACACACAAATACAAATGCAGACTTCTTAAAATTAAAAAAAGATAATTTTTAAAAAGCCTGTGCCACCCTCCCCCCAAAGACATTTTTAAGCATGAGAGTTAAGGGTGTGGATGTAGGTTTCTCAAAGAGTAGCCCTAGGGCTGGAGAGATGGCTCAGCAGTTGAGAACACTGACTGCTTTTCCGAAGGTCCTGAGTTCAAATCCCAGCAACCACATGGTGGCTCACAACCATCCATAATGAGATCTGATGCTCTCTTCTGGTGCATCTGAAGTCAGCTACAGTGTACTTGTGTATAATAATAAATAAATCTTTAAAAAAAAAACAATAAAAGAGTAGCCCTGGCTTTGTCTCTGTGACTGTGGATAGTCACTTTAGCATCCCACCCCACGTAATGCAAGGGCGTTCATTGGTTTTACAGTTCAGGGGCTGCTGAAGTCTTGGCAGCATGGCTGATCAAGGGAGGGACTTACCTATCCAGTAGTTTTTACTTTTATCTGTGAAATGGCTCTTCTTCAAAACCCGGGGCCAACACCTAAGCCCAACCCCAGCATGCTGGGTTTCCAAACTGCCACTGACAATTCAGAGACAACACACATCAAAATGGCAGCTTTAATTGTCTTTGCCCTTAGGTCCCTTCTACTATAGGCAACTGTGGCCGGAGGCCCATGCTTGTCCGAGTCCAGAGCGCTTTGCCCAGGTGGCCCGTTGCCCTGTGGCTACTGCTGTGAGAAGCTGAGGTCAGATCAGTCTGTTGTTCGTTCAGTTCGTTCACCGGGTCCTCAAGGCTTCTCTGCCCCAGGGGCCTGCTGGACAGCCCTGAGCCTGTGATTCTGGTCATCTCTAGCTGCTTCTCAGGGACAGAGAGGCCAGTGGTGGAGGCGAGCTGGCTGGGAGGGACGGTCTCCACCACAGCCACTGGTTTCTCCTGAGATGAACTTCCTTGTGCTTTGAGATTCGTGCAGAGAGTAGAACCCCCAGGGAGGGGTGAGGCCCAGCCAACATCCTCAAGGCAGGGGTGAGAACAGTTAGTCATCTCACAGCACATACAGATAGAGAGGCGTGGGCACAAGGAGACATCCATGTCCTCCAGCTGCTTGGGCACATGGCACAGCCCAGTGACTCACCAAACCTTCCAGGCTGGGGGGCCAAGGATAACTAGGAGAGTGGACCAGGAGACCAGGCCTTCACTTCCTGGATGAAAAGCCCCAGGCCTGCAGGGGCATCTGGAGGCTGGAGTCCTGGTCCAGCTGAGCCTCAGTGGAGAGGGCCCCGTTGGTCCCCCCACCACACTCATGCAAGAGAGGCTGGAACAGACAAGGAGCTTGGAGCACACACGTAGGCTGAGGAGCCAGCTCCCAGGCACTCCAGGTGCAAGCTTCGTTTGTCAGACCTTCCTTTCATCTAGGTTCTCCCTTGGATACAAGTTGGGCAGACAGATCTTCAGCTAATGCCCACTCTGCTCTGTGAAGGTCTTGGCACGGCTGCCAGCACTTCGAGGGCCCATGGGGGTGCCTGTGCTGTTGGCATAGGTGTCGTAACTGCTGTCTGAACATACGGAGAGCTCATCAGAGACTTCCACACCGTCACTGATCTCTGTTGGACCAGAGGAGACAGAATGTGAGTGAGGAAGATTGGCTCTGAGGACAGGGGCGCAGGCAGAGGGGAAGGAAGGCATTCAGAGACAGATGTAACCACTGGTTCCAGTTAGCATTGAGCCTGTGGGCACTGAGCCTGGCGTTCAGGGGTCTCCTTGGTCCCTCCTAGGCCCTTAGTCCTCTGCCCCCTGGAACTCCTGTCACAGGAAACTAATGCACCCTTGGGTGCTTGTTACCCAGTGTTTACTTTCCTCCAGGCATTTGCACACGTTGGCGTCTCTCTGTGTAGTGGTTTCTCTCCCTAGCAACAGCTCATTTCCTAAGATCTGGCTCAAGCCTCTGTACCCCTGGTATGGCAGCCTACTAGACATCTCCTTGATTCTCCAAGCTGAGCTGGGACCTCCTATTTCAAGCCAGCCTGGTTCACCCAGCTCTCTCACAATCTACAAGGGTGGGGGCTTGAGCAGAGCCCCTCAAGGACACCTGTGTGCTAGTGTTGGGAAATGACTGGGCAGAGCTGAAGTTCTAGAAGGTAGTTCTGTGGAATGCTGCTTGGCTCTTTGTGCCCAGACAAGCAGCGCAGCCTTGGGGCACACCCGTTTTCACAGTGGCACTCTTCCTAGTGTCTGATCAAGCTGTTACCCAGGTACCTCCAGCCATGCTTCACGCCCCAGCTACATCACCACCCCAAACCTTTCTTGCTGCCCCAGGGAGCTCTGAGCACACTTTCTGACTCAGTTCTTCTTGACGAGCTGCAGTGACACCCAGTTTTGCATACGTCTTTACAGCTGCCTTCACAGACTGGGAATGCCAACAGGGACTTTAAAGAGCACTGTTGTCACTTGTGGAAGTCATGTGTGAACCAAGGAAAGGCATTTGGGCCTTCCCACAGACACCCTTCCTCACACTCTAGCTTGTCACATTTGTTCACCAACCCAGGGCTAATACTGAGCCCCAGGATCTGGGGTTGTGAGATGTGGACACACACGTGTTTCTGTCCTTCGGTATGTGCATGGATGTGAACCTGAAGAGAGGATATGTCGTCCACCTGTCCTGGTGTGTTACATGTATGCCACCTAATCCGGGGCCCCGGCCGGCTGTCACCTGAGAAGATGAGTTTCTCTTTCATGATGCTGACGTCCCGGCTGGTCCGGCGAACGGCGGCACTCAGCATGATCTGCTCTGGGTTGTAACTCCGTATACCACCCAGGCGCCACCTGCAGAGATGGCCCAGTGGGCATCAGATCCTCCCCCAGCCTGCTAATTTCCAGAGCCTCTCCTCATGTGGCCTGAGAGACCCATGATCCAAATGGGGAAGCTGTGGCCCAGAGAGGGATAGTCTACTGGTTTCCAGCCAGGGTTCCCCTGCCGCTCTCCCCCCTCCTTTATCAGCCATCCTGGCCCGGAAAGGCAGTTTGATATGTTACGCCCTGGCTCTCTGTGGATGGGACAGTCTCAGGAGGAAGGAGCTTAGCAGATATGAGTCTGATGACCTCCTATAAACCAACTAACACAACAGGCTGAGCAAAACCAGAAAGGGCCAAAGCAGTTGGTGATGGTGAGGATTTACTTAGGACTGGTCCTTACAGGTCCTCAGACAAAGATGTTAGAGGAACGTGGCTGGAGTTGTCTGCTTAGAAATAAGCACTCCTGATTCCCCAGGAGATGGAGCCCTGATGGGTGGTTGGAGGCAGCTAGGACTCCATATAAAACTCACTGTGGGGTTGTAGATGGGACTGACACAGCGGAAAAGGACAGACAGGGTCGTAGGACAGGCAGACAGTGGGGAAGCAGGAGGCTGGAGGGGAAGGCACTGTGCCTCGGCTGGAATCGGCCAGTGCTTTGCCAATTCTTGAGGGCAGTGCTTGTTCCTCTGGTTCCTTGGCCAGCACCCAGCACCAGCTTCAATGCCGGGCACATTGTAAGGTTAGGCAAGTGTTTGTTGAATCAATGAATGAAAGGGTGAGGTGCACAGAAAGTATCTCTCTCCTGATTCATCTCCCATATCCCCTCTCCTCTCTCTGGCTATTCCTGACCTGCATGCAGGAGGCAGTGACTTTGCTGGGGTTGTGTCTGATGGGCTCAGTAACCACACAAGCAGCGCCTGTGGACTCTGCAAGTGGAAAGAGGATGCACAAGCTAAACTTCCTGTCAAGGGCTCAGTCCCATAGCCTGGGTCCAGGTTCTCTTAGGCTCAGACCTAGAAGCTGGTCAAGAAAGCTGCCTGACCCAGCAGGTCTTAAGATCCCTGACCACCCCTAATACTAAGGTCTCATCTTAGAAATTAATGTTAGAATGCACTGCGGCGGGGGGGGGGGGGGATATCAGGCCAGGGTCTCTACAGCTAGGCACATCCGGGTCAGGAAAGCCACTGGTGGTTGAGGGGTGGGATTGGTCTCCCCGGGGGGAAGGAGAAAGGAATGAGGGTGTGAATCACAGCAAAAAGAAAAGGTTGTGGGAGAGATACAGAGAGACAGCATGAGCCACTGGAAAGGAAGTCCAAGAGGCAGAAGCCAATGGAGCAGAAACTTGGCCTTTGCACTGGTCAGGTGGCAAAGGGCCCCCTGAGTGCTGGACTTGGGGATGTGAAAACCTTCTCCCCAGGGGAGACACTCTGGTGGAGGGAAGCTGGGTCAACACCCACCAAGAAAACACTGGTCTACACCTGCAGACACTGCAGTAGGGACCAAAAAGTATAGCACACATAGCCAGACAGGAAGAAGACATCCCAGCACTCAGGAGGCTGAGGCAGGAGGATCAAAGGTTGGACGACAGCCTGGGCTACATGGTGAGACTTTGTCTCAAAGGAAAAAAAAGGAAAGAAAAAGAAAGAGCGGAAAGGAAAGTGGAAGGGGATGGGAAGGCGGAGAAGGACCCGTGCTTCAGGCAGAGACGGGCAAGGGCGACCCAGGCTCAGGGCTCGGTGCACAGCAGCTTTTCAGACAGACCTGGAAAGGGAATGGCCAGAAGGGGAGAGAGGAGCAGGAGGGGAACACACCAGAATTACCTGATCAAGTGATAGCTGTGAGATGCCAGAGTGCAGCAGAGAGGGGGAGGGGAGAGAGGAGGGACATGCGCCATCAGAGCAGGATGGGACAGAGAGAGAAGTCAGTCAAGAGCCAACCCCAGCCCCTTCGTTCCTGGTTGCCTAGGGCCCCAGGCTGGCCCAACATCTTCCCCTCCCCGGACCACCCATCCCACTATGGCAGCCTCATGCCAGCTGTCTTAAGGGGTGTAAGGGGCTTCAGCTGGCAGAGTAGCACTCTGTTCTACTAGGAGTGAACCCATGCGCTGGCTCACAGTGGGCAGAATAGCCACAGAGGGGGCAACAGCCACCACATACCACACAGCAGATCAGAGCAAGAATTGGCTCTGAGCCCTGAGCTGGGAGCTCATTCTAGAGGCCATTCGGCTTCTGCTGAGGGTGGAGCTGAGCCTGCTGGGGTAGGCAGGTTATGGAGGTGTTGCGGTCTACTCACTTCTGGAGCACAAAGATGCCGATGATGAGGCTGAAGGAGATCAGGTCGGCGGTGACCCACATGAGGCAGTACTCGTCTGGGGGCTGTGGAGAAATGACCCAAGACCAGCTTCCAGTCACAGCCCATCTATAATGAGGGGCCACAGACTGGGAGACCTCTTATAAGGGTGGGCAAGGGAGGAGCTTGAGGCTCCTCACTGTTTTATTTCGCAGGAGTGGATTCTGAGCATGGTGGGCTGGGTCTCTCTCTCTCTCTCTCTCTCTCTCTCTCTCTCTCTCTCTGTGTGTGTGTGTGTGTGTGTGTGTATTTATGCAAACATGTATGCATGCATGCATGTATGTGTGTATAAGTGTGTGTACGAGTGTGTGTGTGTGTGTGTGTATGATTTCAAGGTAGAGGTGGTATGTTGAAATTCAAGTGTGTATAAGCTTACAGGAACTCAAGGCAAGGGTCAAATGATGATGCATGTAAGATACCATATGCCAAGCAGACAGACATATGACCCTACAATTAGTATGGGGCACCTGTGTGAGACAGTAGGACACTGATCACAAGGCCTGGGGGACAAAGCCCTATATATGTAGCCTCAGTACCCTTGACTAATGGGGGACACTTTTTTCTGTCCATCAACTCCCCAGGCCTGAACACTACAATACGCACACTTCTGTTGCCTGCCTATGATTTATTTCATGTCACCTTAGAGGAGGTATTTAAGGATCCTGGGCAGATGGAAGCTGAAAAGCGGGGTCTTTCAGGCCTGGCAGGGGTCATGATACGTTGTGTGAGTCTAAAGCTCATGGTCCAGGCCTCCATAGCCTCCTCGCCATGACTGAGCCCCTCTTCTGGCCTTGCCCACACCTCTCTTCCATGAAACCATCAGTAACTTAGCTCTGACTTGCCAACTCTGCAACCCTCTTAGCAATGGAGCCTTCTACCTGTCTTTGTGTCCTCAGGGACATGGCAAAGAACCTCTGCTCTTCCCCGGAGTTATCTCAGGGGCAGGGACGGGAGCTCAGCTGGTCTCAGGTGCTCTAAGACTGGTCCCCACACACTCTTCACCATCCTCTGGGTAGACCTACCCTGTCCTCCAGCCTCTTTCTGGAACAACTTTTCCTTTAAAACCAAATCTAAGGAGTAGCCCATGACCCAGGAAAGTGTTAGGTTCTTGAAAATCACTAGGCCAGGTGATCTCATGTGGGTCAGTCCCAGGGTCCCCATCACCTCAATGCAGACCCCAGAAGCTGTGACAATTCCATTGTGTCTTAGCCTACACCTACCTCACCCCACCCCGCCCCATACACCATGGATGCCACTCTCCCCGGATGCCCTGCATTCTCTCTGGGGAGAGCTCTTACAGGTAACGGATGGCCCTCTTCACCATCTCCTAGGTGTCCTCAGGCCTCAAAATCTCCAACTCACCATGATCCAGAGTGGAGAAGGCACCCGAGAAAGGGTATGAGAGTTGTCGGAAGTGACTGAGGGGACCCCGGCACACCACAGCAGGGAGAAGAGCCACGGCGCATTGACAGTGTAGAGGTTTACACTCAGGTTCCAGAATGCATAGTCCCTGGGCAGGGGACAGAAGTCTTTAGCTGCTTTGCTGTGGGAAGCTGGAAGAGCATCCCCTGATAGCCAGACGCCTCACAGCCACCCAGGAGGAAAGTGTGTTTGTGTCTAGGGAGCCCAGCATGGCTCAGTGTTTCCCATCTTACTCCCAAGCCCTTTGTGCCCAGGCTTCCTGTGTACTCTGCCCTGTGCCCGCATGTGCTAAGTGGAGAGTTGAACTGGGGCATCCGTAGTCCCTCCCTCCTCTAGGGCCACCTTGGGTGGCAAAGGGCAGGCACCTGAGCTCCTGGTGGGACACCTGAGTGTAGCGGAGGTTCAGCTTCTGGATGTGACCTTTCCGTAGGCTGGCGAGGGCTTCTTTAGACCCAGATGTTTGCTGGAAGCCAGGAGCCATCTTCCGTACCAAAGGCCTCTGTCTGTTAGGCAGCCACATGACCTGCCGCCAAGAGACAGGGTGGTCAGGCTGGCCAGACTTCTCATCTCCAGATCTGGGGAGAGGGTCCAAGACCTTCTAGACCTTTCAGGGGGTCAAAGAGGGGCCTGACTGTAGCAGTGGAGCCTACAGCGAACAACTCGGGCAGCTTGCCTGGTCAAGACAAGATGGACAAGCCCACCCGCCCCTCCTCGGACCACAGTCAATAGCGGCTAGAGAATGGTATGTCACAGAGTGGTATCAGGTTCCCAAACAGTCACACCACAGTGATTTGGGCCAGGTTCCACTCAAGTAACCAGAGAACGTGGGCCACCACCCTCCTCTGAGAGATTCAAAGGATCTGTTGTCCCCACAATGGGCCGGTCAGGAAAATAAGGTGCACACAGCCCTGTTTCGCCAACAGGGAAACTGAAGTCTGGAGACAGGAACAGGTCTCGATGCAGGGGGCTAAGCAGGGGTCACCCACTGGGCTTCACCTGGTGCTGTGGGAAGCCTGAGCGCAGCACGGCCTCCAGTGTGATGTTGAGGAAGCTGCCACGGTACGGGTGATCTCGGGGCGGGTCCCGAAGGTTGAGCAGCAGCGTGGCATTGCCCTTGGCTAGCTCCAGGAGCTCTGCCAGGCTGCAGATGGACTGGTTCTGAACCTCCCTGTGGTCGGAGGGTGACAGGGAGCTGGCCGTCCAGAAGGGGTCAGTCTGGCAGAAACAGGGACGTGCACGCTATCATTAGGTCTTTGGAGCTTTCATATGCCTTCCTGGCAATGGGGCATGGAGACCCAGGGCCGCCAGTGACTGTGGATATGTTGAGCAATTGATCACTGTGGCCCAGTAGGGATCTTAGGAGCGCCTAACATTTGCCTCTAGCCCCGCCCCCCTTCCCAAGTGAATCCTTTGCTTAGAGCCTGTCCAGTGTGACCTTGAATCCACTATGTAGTCAAAGATGACCTTGAGCTCCTGTTCCTTTTTATCTTTATTTCTATTGCTGGGATTACGCTACCCTATCAGGTTTATGTGGTGCTCGGAAATGATCCCAGGGCTTGGGACATGTTAGGTGAGCACTCTACCAACGGAGCTAACTCCCCATCTCTGTATCTACAGCTTCAACAAACCTATTAAGGATCAGCATCCTTGAGAGGGAAAGCCAATCACCAGAGACCCCAAACAAGCAGTGACGGCTATGGGGTCCAGATGCAAGAGACCAGAGGGGGTCCCTGGCTAGCCTGGTCAGGGTCATCTGAGCTGAAGGCCACCTGCCTCCTTCTTTAGGAGCCTTCCATGTCTCCCATGCCTAGGGCAGGCCCAGGTACAGGCAAACCTTGAGGAACCACTGGCCGGCATTGAGCCTCTGCAGGACAGTCCAGTTGAGCATGGCAGCAGGCCTGCGGGCGAGCTCCGGGAACACCTGCTCCACATTTGTGGTCCGCCTCAGGGTAGTGTCATGCATGAGAAAGGGTACACCATCCAGGCTGCGGGGAAGGACCATTGTCACTACCCACTCAGAGAGATCACCTGTCCCCATCACCACCCTCCCTACTCCCCACCCTCAAAGGACACAGCTGTTCTGTTCCCATCTCAGCTACAGACTCCCCTCGGGGCCAGTGGGGACCTCAAAGGGTCCAAGGGACGAGTCCTTGGCTCTCTATGGAGGTCAAGTGGGGAAGACAGCTGGGAGGAGAGGGCTGGGGAAAGTGGGTCTGTGTACTTAGCAGCAACAGAAGGTAAGTGGTGCCTCACTTGACAATGTGGGAAATGGAGGCTAGCACGAAGCGTGTAGCTCAAGGTCCATGGCCACTAAATGGTGGAACCTGGCCTCAAACCAAGTCCTTGAAATGTCACACTGATAGAGAGCCAGCACAGGTCCCTTAGACAAAGTCCACACACTTCCCACGTCCTTATCAACTCACAGGGCTGTTGACAGCTCCCAGAGTTCCTTAGTGTAGACTAATAAAGGGCTCCCTCACTCCCTGTTCCTCAAGACATTTCATCCGCTCCTATGGAGAGGGGTGGGGCGTGGAATTCATGCAGTCTACACCAGGAGTGGTAACCTCACAGAGGTGGTGTAGCTGTATGGACCCTGTAGAGTAGTATCTGGTGGCCCTGCCTTCTCGCCTCCTCAGGGGTAACCTTTTTGATAGGTTGGGATGGGTCCTCCCCGTCGACATGCATGCTAACACACAGGCTGTATCTACAGATGGAAATGCGCACATCACTTCTGTATGATTTGTTTATTTGTTAGTTAGTTCGTTAGTTAGTGTTTGTTGAGATGGGGTTTCTCTGTGTAGCCTTGGCTGTCCTGAAACTCAGTTTGTAGACAAGGCTGGCCTCGAACTCACAGAGATCTGCCTGCCTCTGCCTCCCAAGTGCTGGGATTAAAGATGTGAGACTCACAGATGTCATTTTCTTTCCAATATGTCTGTGGCAAGGCTCTAAGTCCCCACATCTAAATCCTGCCCGAACAAGAGTTTGTTCTTCCTATTCTCGAGTCTGGCACAAACCTCATTGGCACTAAAAGGGTGCCTGACCTGTTGTGGACCATCCAAGCCTTCATCTCCCTCCCGTCACCAAGGCAGGGCAGGGGCAGGAGGTTTTATGAGGAGACCCAGATGCAGAGGTGGGGTATGGGAGGGTGGGGAATGGTCACTACCCTTCTCCACCATGCTGACCTGATGGTGATGTCAGCTTGCAGCCCATACAGCTTCTGCTCCAGGGCCTTCCGGAAGGACATCAGTGTGTGTTCTGGAGCCAGCTAGAGAGGAAGGACTGGTGAGGGGAGGGCTAGGGTCCAGTTGACGACTGCTTCCCCAGCCAGTGGGAGGCGCCCCCTGCTAGGAGGTCCGCCTCTCATTCTGGCTCCTTTGTGGAGTTGCTATGGAAACCTGGGCACCCACACAGCTGCTTCAAGGTTCCATTTTTTTCATTTATTATGATACGTATACCTCATGGAGGTTTGGGGGGAAGGGATAGGCAGTGTGCCGAGTATGGACTTGTATGAATATGAATGCCTGACACAGCTAGGACACAGCAAATAATAACTCTGACCATATCGCCCTTGCTGTATTACAGGCACTGAACAAGACTCTGGGGGCAGGTGGCCTTCCCCACAGGCCTGTGGGCCTGCAGTAGCTTTGGGCAGAGACTCAGTGCTTGGTCCCCTCTGGATTAATCTCAGAGACCAGACCGGGTGGAGACTCTGGAGGGAAAAGGAGAGAGGATAGGGTTTCTGTGGTGTGATGAGTGATTGCTTCATCTATACAGCGATAATGATATTCGCTCCATCGCTACACTGGTATATGAACTAAAATTCATGCTTGACACCTAACTTAGTAAGTTTGCAATCCTATAGCAGATCATCACCCAGAAGGTTGGTTCCAGCCATTGCACTGCATGACCCTGCCTTACAAGCCTGGGTGAATCCTCCCACCTAAGGACCCACCTCCTCTTCAGACCTTTGTGGAGATGGGATCACTGTTTGCTGCAGTATTTAGCTGGGCAGTGAGCTTCAAGTCTCCTTTGGTCCCATGCACAGTAAATTGCCATACCTCTTCCTACCACTAGAGGTCAGGACCAAACCAGAGACTGGATTTAGACCTGGTAACTCAAAAAGCTGGCAATCCTTTGGGAAGCCCTCAGGAACACACGCTTGGTGACCCAGGCCACAGTCATCCACAGTGACAGGGACAGAGAACTGGTCGCCCCTCCTCCCGCCCCCCCAAAAAACAGCACTAAAACGTCTGCAAGATGGCTTAGGAGGTAAAGATTCTTGCTGCCAAACTTGACAAGCTGAGAGTCTAATTTCCAGGACTGCTTGGTAGGAGGGAACTGACACAACTCTGAATCTCCACACGTGTCCGGAGGCATAAGTTGCACAATGCCACATTTTTTAAAAAAAGATTTTTGAGAGTTTGTTTGTTGTTCTTTTTTAAAGTTGACCTTATAGAAGTAAAGAGCAAAGTAGTGATCCATAGAGGGTAGGAGTTGGGAAGGCTGGTTACCAGGTAGAAATGATGGACAATGTGAGCGAGTTTTAGCATTCTACTGCAATAGGATGGCTGTGGAAAATGATAACTTCCTGTGTACCTTGAAACAGGCCAAGGAGAGGATTCTGGATGTTCCTACCACAATGAAACGGTGTGTGAGGTGACGGGCGAATCACCCTGGTGTAAGGATAATTCATTGCATAACTGAGAACAACACTGTGACCTGCAAATAGGCATCATTATCCTGTGTCAGGGTAAAGACCAGACAAACATAAAATGAACACCACAACCAGGCACTTGGTGGCGCACATCTGTAACCTTAATGCTCAGGAAGGGGACTCAGATGGTTTGTGACTTCCAGGCTATTCTGGGCTGTGCACTGAGACCCTGTCCCAAAAATGGGGCAAAAGCTGGGCAGTGATGGTACATGCTATTAATCCCAGCACTTGGGAGGCAGAGGCAGGCGGATTTCTGAGTTTGAGGCCAGCCTGGTCTACAGAGTGAGTTCCAGGACAGCCAGAGCTACACAGAGAAACCCTGTCTCAAAACAAAACAAAACAAAACAAAACAAAACCTAAACAAACAAACAAAAAACCAAAAAAAAAAAAAACCCAAAAAAAAAAAAAAAAAAAACCGGGCAAAAGATATAATGAGCAAGCTACCACCACAGGATGGAGCAGCCAAATGCACAGCTTGAAAGGGAGTCTAGAGACAGCTCATCAACAGATAAATAGCACAAAGGAGCCTGGGAGAGGGGCTGTCACAGATGAAAAGGCACTCAGGAGACATGTGTCAGGCAGATGGGCTGCATGATGTCATCTGGATCAGGCTTTTAAAAGTCTGCACTACAAAACGACATTTGTGGAGACAAAGGAAAATGACTATGATATTAGGTCATATTAAATCATAGTTCATTTGGGGGCTGGTGAGATGGCTCTGGCTGCTCTTCCACAAGACCTGGGTTTGATTTCCAGCACCCACATGGTAGCTCACAACCATCTGTAATTCCATCCAGTTCCAGGGGATCTGACACCATTTTCTGGCCTCCACGATGTCAGGCAAAGCAACCATACACATAAAAGTGAAAATAAATACTTTTAGACATTGTCAATGTGGTGTTATAACTATTATCATTATGTATCTGCGTGTGTGCGTGTGTGTGCGTGTGTGTGTGTGTGTGTGTGTCTATGTGTGAACATGCACACACATGTTTCAGTACACATGCAGAACATCCTCTCTTTATCTTTATGTGTGTGCCAGGCTTTTACGGCAAGTGCTTTTCCCCGCAGAGCCACCTCCCCAGCCTGTTGTTTGCTTTGAGTCCTTATGTTCTGGGCATGGTGGTGTGTGCCTATGACTCCAGCACTCAGGAGGCTGGTGGTAGTTTAAAACCAAGCTTGTCTCAAGCACATCAAACCAAACCAGGAAGTCCACCTGTGCTGGTAACACATCTGCTACCACAGACATGACATTCGTTCCTCACAGGCTCCTCTCCTGCAATGGCTGTTGCCCCATTCCACTCTCTGGGGGTGCTTACCATAGGAGCCCCTCGGTGGCCGATGAGAGCAGGTTTGGGGCCCAGATCTTTTTTCTCCATGATGCAGGGAGAGGAGATGGTGAGAGGGATCAGGTAGAAGGTGAAGACCACAGCAAAGAAGGTGCAAAGGATGGTGAGCTGAGAGGCTGCAGACATGGGCGGGAGGGACATCCCGTGAGCCATTGAGTGTCTCTCACCAGGCCCAACCATACCTAGCCAGCCAGTCTGGAGTCAGAACTTGGTGTTCTGTGGGGTGGCCTTTGCTGTGACAGGAAGTGAACCCCACACTTATGCACACATGTACACGAAGACATAAGAACTCAGAGCAAAACTCCAGAGCATCCTTCCATAGCATGGACGAATGGTCTGGAGCCAGCCCCGATGCTGAGCACAAGGGCCCCACCTCATACCCAGACCACCCAGGTAGAGGCCTAGTGGGGACAGTCTAAACTGGCCTTGGTATTCACAGAGGTCAGGATGGGTGGGCCCTCTCTAGGGGGTACTCACAGGACCGCTCTGCGCGGGCGAACTGTCCGGCGACGATCCAGGAGAGTGCAGTGATGGCCACCAGGGCCCCTATATGCAGGAACGGTGCTGTGCCCTGGGTGTGAAGAGAGGCAGGAGGGACCAGGGACTCAAAGGCAGGTCCAGACCCTCAGGTCACCAGCATGCTGCTGACCATCTCTACCTACAAGACAGGCAATCCTGTCTCCATCTGCTGGCTGAGGATGCTGGGAAGCCTGCCGTGCAGCCCCCTCCCTGTACCTCTCTGCACCTTGGAGAACTGGGAGTGGTAAAGGCTCAGCCTCTTGCAAGGGTTCCGGGTAGGCTGTGTCCCTCTCCCTAGCCCACCTCACTCACCTGCAGGGAGATCAGCAGCACTTCCCACTCATCCTCCCATAGCTGGGCCACTGCACACATGGCCACTACCGTGGAGGCCAGGATGACCACCAGCCCCATCTGGAGAGGAAAGTGCCAGACAGGGGGTCAGTGCAAGGATGAGGGGCACCTCTGGGAGAGGAGGAGAAGGAGAGCAGAAGTGCACACAGTTGGGCAGCGGCAGTGCAGCGCCCTTAATCCCAGCACTTAGGAAGCAGAGGCAGATGGATCTCTGTGAGTTTGAGGCCAGCCTGGTCTACAGAGTGAGTTCCAGGCCAGGGTTACAATAAGAAACCCTGTCTCGAAATAAAATAAAACAAAACAAAAGCAAAACCAAAAAAAAAAAAAAAAAAAAAAAAAAAGAGGAGGAGGAGGAGGAGGAAGAAGAGGAGCACACAGAGCAGGAAGAGGATGAAGGAGAGAGCCTGGGATTCACTGAAGGCCGTATAGACAGTGAGAGGCCAGCTAGAGGCAGAGGCAGGAAAGGCAGGCAGATCCCAGAGGAAAGAGACATGGAGAAGAGAAGGAAAGATGGAGACAAGATGAGGGGGGACTGGAAAACAAGGGCCTCTCTGGCACCAGGCCTCTACCAGGGCAGGAGCCTGTGAACTGTGCAGTGGGAGGGGCTGGGCTGCCCTAGGGCTAGGGGGTACTCTAGTAAGAGCCCACGCTGACGCAGGTTCCGCTCACAGTGTTGTCTGCTGAACTGGCTGCCTAGGTCTCTTGCATTTGGCTGCTTTTCTCTTGACATCAGGTCTCACGTAGCTTTGAACTCCTGATCTCTGTGCTGCCTCCCTAGGACTAGGATTACAGATGGGCACTAGCATGCCCAGCTTACGCTATGCTGGGGACTGCACCTGGGGACTTGTCTGTGTTAGGCAGACACTACCAACTGAGCCCCAGCCCCAGCCCCAGCCCAGTTTCTCATATGTTCCACCGGAAGTGTGAAGCACAGCTGTAATGAGCATCGAGGTACTTCCAGGGACGGAGATCTGTGGCGACGGGCACGGGAAACCCCAAACTAAGTAAGACTAAGCTGGGGTTCCTGGCTTCATGAATTCTTTACAGTCTGGGCTCCTCCCTCATTCATAAAGGCCCCTGTCTGTGGCAGAATGAGACAGAGGTGGGTGGGTGGAGGGGGGGACTCTGAGGAGCCCTTTCTGAAGACATCTTATTACAATAGGAGGCGGACAGCAGAAGTCCTGGCAATAAAACTGATTCCCCATCATCCTGATACAATTAAAACTTCATCACAGTTTTACAGTTGTTGTCGCGGTACCCATCATGCCCGTGGTGTAATTGAAATGTTCAGGAAGGGACTCTTCCCCATGGTGTCATTCATGAATAGCACAGGAATTGCACAGGCTTGCAACACTGTGGCCCCTCCCAAACCTAACCTGGAAGGCTCCACCAGGAGGTCTGAGATAGACCTGAACTTAGCCTTGGCGCTTCTGTCCTTCTGGGCTATGACTCATGATGGCAAGGGGGAGGGGATGGAATCCACTCATTCACTTGTTCGTTCATTCATTCATTCATTCATTCATTCATTTTTTGCCTGTATACTGAGACCCAAGGAGAGTTGGAATCCAGGCTTGTAGACTGGCTGGCCTCTTGGCAGATGCCTGGGGTCTCTACACCTGAGTCACGCCCCGGGTCAATTCCTGCTGCACTGGAGGAGGGTAGCACCCTCAGGGACCAGCTCTGAGCAGGGATATAGGGATAATGATGAATGCCTTTCAGGGAGGAGGTTGAGACATAAATGAGAACATGCATGTAAGGTGCTTTGCACAGTAGCTGCCACCAAAAGGAAATGAGTATCTGATATGAGTGCTGACATTTGTCCCATACGGCAAGTACTCAAAATAAGTGCTGCTTAATGCTATTATGACAAACATGGCATCTAGCATACTGGAAGTTCTCAAATGTGCCGCCCCTACCCCCCACTCTCTCTTGACAGGGTTTCTCTCTGTAGCCCTGGCTGTCCTGAACTTGCTCTGTAGACCAGGCTGGCCTCTAACTCAGAGATCCACTTGTCTCTTCCTCCTCCCAAGTGCTGGGATTAAAGGTGTGCCGCAGGTCAAATGTGCCTAAAAGTGCAGCTGGAAAGACAGGTCAGAAAGAATGGTCATGCACACCAGCAGCCAGAGACCAGGCTGAACTCACAGTCAGTGCTACTGAAGTGTCTGTCCATGGAGCCCAGCAGGCCCCAATCCAGCTCAGCCACACCTCCTGTGGCCAGGCAGGCAGAGTCTGGCTTCTTTCTGGGCTTCAGCCTGGGTGGTTGATAAAGCCCTCCTGGGTACTAGCCTTGAAGCCCAGCTGCTGCCCCCTGGGGTGGGGGAATTAGGGGCACAGCGGCAGGGGCAAGGCAGAGTGCTCAGAGCACAGCATCCCTCCCAAGAGACACTTGAGATGGCTCTGGAGCCTTACCACAAAGCAGCTCCCTGAAGGGCTTTGACTTCCCCCACCTTCCAGACCCCTGGAAGGCCAGGGCCCTGGGCCACAGTGCTCAACTCCCTGCCCATTCCCAAGGCTTTCTGCCCTCCCCAACTTGGGACTCAGGGGAACCAGGGACTCTAAACACACATCAGGATTAAAATGTCCCATAAAACTGACATCTTCAAAGCAATATGACCCTGGCATCGGACCAGAGGGATAAATGAAAGCCACGTTCAGAAAGAGATCTGAAGACATTGAAGGAGCAAAAGGCACCTCTGATGTGGGGGGAGACAGTTGGGGACAATGGGAGGCATCCTCAGCAAGCTTGGGAAGATCGTACCAGGCCCCAAAATAACTTCCGAAAGATTAAGGAACATCTAAATGTCAAAAAAGTAATGCTATATAATTACCAAACGATATCCAAAAAAATCTCCATATCACCGTGGAGTGGGAAGAACTCTTCCAAGTCTGAGCCAAACCCGAGGGCCACAAAAGAGATGATAGATTCAAGGGTTGTTTCTCTATGTATCCTTGGTCATCCTGAAACTCATTTTGTAGACCAGGCTGGCCTCAAACACACTCTGCCTCCCCAGTGCTGGCGTTAAAGGAGTGTTTATATAACTATGCCCAGCCAGATTTTTTTTTTTTTTTTTTTT
>JADRCD010208208.1:1121-13079 GCA_019843815.1 Montemys delectorum | reverse complement strand
AGGAATTCTTGCTCTCCTATTGGCTCCTTCTCTTCTTCCCCATTTCCTGGTTCTAGCTTAGTTTCACTTCATTAACTTTTAGTCTTTGTGGTACCATAGTCTAGAGTCAGGAAGTAAAGGGCACTGGCAAAGTAAATATTTGTTGAATTAATGAGTACGTGACAGAGTAAAGAAAAAGCGATGTAATGATTAACTTCCGAATACCGGTGGTTATAATTGACGTAGGAGCAGAGAGGAGGATGGTGACTTTCACAGGGATGTGAAAGAGGTAGGAATGTTTTGTTTAGTAAGGAGAACTTCAGTTTGTAAGCCAAGGAGGGTATGGTGGGAATGGCTGCAGGGCAACATGAATGTTCTCAGCACCAGTGAGTGGTGTATATGCAAAAGTCATCAAGACAGAGTAGAATCGGTGAGGTGGCTGAAGCAGAGTTCTGTCACTCACGGTAAGTCATGGCCACAAATACCCTTGTTGTAAACCAGAAGATCAGCATCCTGATGGAGGAAAAAGGCATTTCTCTAGGGCAAATAAATTGGAGTTTGTCAGCAAAGGCCTAA
Source organism: Montemys delectorum (assembly GCA_019843815.1). Taxonomy (NCBI): domain Eukaryota; kingdom Metazoa; phylum Chordata; class Mammalia; order Rodentia; family Muridae; genus Montemys; species Montemys delectorum. Next base: position 12,524 of record JADRCD010208208.1, on the reverse strand, counting down.
TTTTGTGGACTTTAAAAATGCTCAACAATCCTAGGAGTTTAATCTTAAGAGGAAAATCAGTAAAAGGATCAGAGGATTTCACAGGAAGGTCTGAAGGAGTCTGTCGGCCATTCTCTGAAGCCAATGGGTAAAGGCAGAATGGGAGACAGCACTAGATGTACATGAAAAAAAATGTAAATGCAATGCTGTAAAAGGAAGCAAATAAATATTCAGGGGCTACTCCCAGTTGGATGGAGATTGCTAAGTTACCAGACAAAGAATTCACATAAGCATTGCAATGAAGCACAATAATACAAACACTGACCAGAATGGCGGGTTTAATGAGGTCACAAAGCACAGGAAGAGCCAAACGCTGGAGTTGAACAGCATAATGACGGACCGCAGGCACACATGCAGGCAAGACAGCCACACACGTATAGCAATAATAGTCACACTATGTTTAAAAGCAACAGGGAAGTTCCATAGACAGCTCCTACTGCAGTTGGGTCATTCACAAGAATGTGGTCAAGTCATAAGCATGGGTGTCATCTTAACATAAGAAAAAGGGAAGGGTAAAAAGTAAAGGACATGACTGTGGCACAAGGAGTTCCATCAAACAGAACAATATTTGCACCATAAAACCCCAGGAAAGCAAACAAACAGAAAGGAAGAGAAAGTTTGTTTCAAGAAACAATGACAGGGTCTAGAGGGTGGGGTCAACAGTTAAGAGCACTGGCTGCTCTTCCTGAGGACCCAGGTTCAATTCCCAGCATCCATATGGTAGCACACAATTAACTGTAACTCTAGTTCTAAGGGATCTGATGTCCTTTTCTGGTCTCTTTGCAGGTACCAGGCACACGAGTGGTGCACAGGCATACATGCAGGCAAGACAACCATACACATAAAATAACAGTAATAAAATGTTTAAAAGGATTAATGATGGGAGACTCCCCAAATTTGGGGCTAGAGAGATCGATCGATGGTTAGGAGAACATACTATGCTCACAGAGGCCCAAGTTGTGTACCCAGTATCCAAGTCAGAGGGACACTTCTATTTCACATTCAAATGTGTATGCTATACTTCTATCAGATTAAATAATCTTTAGTGAAAGAAAATCACAAGAAATAAGAAGGTTACTGACTGATGATAGAAAAGGTAGTTTGGCAAGAGGACCTAAAAAGTAAAAATAATCCCCCTTCCTCCCCACTCACACAGAGTCACACGGGCACACACGCATACATGCACACATTCACACATGCCTAGAATTGAAGTGTCTGACTATATAAAGCAAATGTCAATAGCACTGAAGGAAGAAATGGGTAGCCACTCAGTAATAGTAGGCAACTTGCATACAGCACTTTCAACAGTGAGCAGATCATTCAGACAGAAAATCAATGATGAAGCAGCAGATTTGAACAACACTATAGACCAAATGTACCTAACAGACAGATATGGACCTTGTAATCCTAGGGGAGCAGAATAGGCATTCTTCCCACCCCTGGGAAACATGCTTCAGAGCAGAGGACATGATCAGCTACAAAACACGTCTTAAGAAAAGGTTCAATGACAGCATCTTCTGTAACTACAATACTATGAAATGAGACATCTATAGTGGGGGGAAACAAAAATTTGCCCCCAAAATGTTTTAGAGTAGAAAAATCAGTATATAAAAAAACAATTGCATTTCTTTATGCTACAACTCAACCGTTTGTAACAGAAAAAAGAGAAACGATCTCATTTACAATTGCATTAAAAAGAATGAAATAATAAATGTAACTGAAGAATTAAAACATCTGTATACTAAAAATTGTAAAACATCAACAAAATTGAAAAACACAAATAAAATGGAAGCATGTCCCACATTCATGGATTAGGAGATAGGTTTGCCAAATTCTCTGTAAGTGGACTTTAGACCTGGTCAGATCCTGCCAATGCTCCCGCAGTTTCTACAGGATGAAAAAGACGTTCATACCTTGACTTGGAACCACAAAAGACTCTAAAACACAAAGATGGACTGCATTACACTTCCTGATTTCAAATTATATTATAAAGCTATATTAAAGAGACTATGTGGTCCTAGCATAAAAACAGGCTGACAGATCAGTGAGACAGATAAATCACCACATGTGAACATACACAGTATGGACAACTGATCTTGTGCACAAGGCTGCCAAGAATGTGAATGGGGAAAAGATGCCCAGTTTTGGATAAATAATGTAGAAAACCTGGATGTCTGTATGTGAAAGAATAAAATATAAAAAATACCTTTATTGTTTTAAAAAAATCAACCCAAATTGGCATAAAGAGTTAGCACCTCAAAACTGTGGGGCTGGACAGTTGGCTTGGTGGTTAAGAGCACTTGCTGTTCTGGCAGAGGACCTGGGATTGGTTCCCAGCGCACACATGTTAACTGACAACCTTTTCTAACTCCAGTTCAAAGGGGTCTGTCACCGTCTTCAGGCCTCTGCATGTGCACTGCATGTGCGTGGTGTGCATATGTACATCCAGACAGACAGTCATACAATTAAATAAAACAGAATAAGAAAAGATCTCAAACTGCACAATGCTGGAAGCTTCTTAGTGTTAGTCTGTGCAATGACTTTCCAGATATGCAGCCAAAATCACAGGTGAGGTGGGCAAAGGTAAAAGAGCGAGTGTAAGCATAGGAAACCTCCAGAAAGACAGAGAACGCTTCCAAATAAGATACTTCAAGAGATTAATATGCAAAATGTGGAATCGTAAAATTCAATAGCAGACAAACAACGACAGATACATGGTGAATGTGTGTATGAAAATGTGATTAACTTGGCTTATCAACCACTGGGAAATCAAATGGTGGGTCGGAAACCAAGGGATTGCAGCATGCCGTGCCGCTCAGGGTGACATTTCAAACTAAGAGACATCTGTTGGGAAGGCACATAGAAGAGGGACACTGGGGCACACTCAGTGGGAAGGGAAGCGGGTACCCCACGAAAGGAAACAACAGAGACTCCTCCAAATTTAAAGCCACTCTGCTTTATTTTATCGAAAAGAACTTGAGACTTCAAGGTGATTATTGCTTGCTCATGATCTTCATAGCGCTGCTCAGGATAGCTGTGATAGAGAGACGGTGTGAATATCCCCAACAAATGACTGAGTGAGGGAAGTAAGCGTTACTTAGCCCCAAAGAGAAGGAAGTCCTGCCGTTTTCCAAAACACCAAACACCTGTGTCACATACTAAACCAGGACAGTACAACCTGGGGTGGCAAATGATCCCCCTTCTAAGTGGAACCCAAAATAATCAAACTCAGAGAAACAGAAAGTAGAACGTGGCTCTAGGAGGCGAAATGAGACAGATGTGACTAGAGAGCGTAATGTTATGGTGTAAATAGGATAAATGACATGTTTGACCATAAAATGAGTCTTAACAAAATTAAGACTAAGCTTGGAAGACCAAAACCACAGGCCACATGGACAGAAATGAAAACTCGTGGGACTAAGCAAAATAAACACCTTCCATTGACAAAGGAAAACAGGCAACACAGGGTACCGTATAGACAGGAGAAAGTGTGGAAATGAAATTTTATTGTCTTTCGTAACTACAATGACATGAAGCTAGAAATCAATAGCAGGAGGAAAACCGAAAACTGGCCAAAAATTGTTTTAGATAGAAAATCCACACATAAAAATCAATTGTATTTCTCTATACTAACAATAAACCATCTAAAACAGGAAGCAATCCCACTTACAGTTGCATCAAAAAAGAATTACCACATGCAGTGATAGGTTTCTGTGATGTGTACAGCTCAGGCACTGGGAAACAGTACTGTGTTGTATACTTGTGAGGAGGTAGATCCTGAATGTTTCAACACACACAAGCACACACATACAAACACACACACTTACTCCAGGTAACGGTGAGTTTTTATGAATATGTTAAATGGCTTGGTTGTGGTAATTTCACAATTGTATATGTATGTCAAAACATCAAGTTATATATCTTAAATATGTTCAGTGAAGCAATGAAGATAGTAAATTTTATGCTACAGTATTTTACCAAAATAAGCAAGCTGTCGGGGGAACCCAGTGATTGCTACTTGGCCACTTATTTTCTCTTAAACACTGGGGTGAGAATGAAATCTTTAGAACTACCACAGTCCCTGGCTCACACCCTGCTGGTCCTTCTAAAGATAGTCTGTGGATGGGACCTTTACTAAACATGGGATATTGGCACATTCTGTCCTAATGATAATTCTAAGACTGTTTTACAAATGAGGAAATATATGTTTGAGTGTTTGGATTTGTTGTTCAAAGCTAATGTTTGGCTTACACACGTGCTACTGCTTACACACATGTATCGAATGCACTCCCAAGCTCTTTCCAGTGTTTTTGAGCATAAAGTTGCAACCTTGCAGTTTTTTTTTTTTTGATGACTTCTTTTTTTTTATTAGATATTTTCCTTATTTACATGTAAATTTTCCCTTTCCCAGGTTCCCCTCCAAAAAACAAACAAACAAACAAAAACAACAAGAACAAACCCCTTTTGCCTCCCCACTCCCCATGCCTGTCACCCCACCCTCTCCCACTTATAGTCCCTGGCATTCCCCCACACTGGGGCACAAAACCTTCACAAGGCCGAGGTCCTTTCCTCCCATTGATGATGGAATTTGCAATCCTCTACTATACACATGCTGCCAGAACATTCAGTCCCACCCTGTATAGTCCTTGATTCGTGGTTGGGTCCCTGCTGACTAATACAGATGTAGAGGCTCACAACCATTCATTGAACTGAGTACACTGTCCCCAATGAAGGAGTTAGAGAAAGGTTCTATGGAGCTGAAGGGTTTGCAGCCCCTTAGGACGAACAACAATATGAACTAACTAGTACCCTTGCAGTTTTTTTTTACATCACCGATATTCACAGCATTTGAAAGAGCCATGCTGGAGAAGGGAGAAAGCACAGATTTACTCAAACCATGGCGACTTTCTCAGTGCAGGACAGTGATTCTCAACCTTCCTAATGCTGCGACCCTCATGCTGTGCTGACCCGGACCATAAAATTATTTTCATGGCTGCTTCCTAACAGAAATTTTGCTACGGTTATGAATTGCAATGTGAATATCTGATATGCAATCCCCTAAGGGGTGGCAACCCACAGGTTCAGAACCACTGGTTCAGGAAGCTGTACATTCGGGTTGGCATCAGGAACACCGATGAACCCAAGCATGGCTCAGATAGTTCTGCCCTGATGTCCTTGACCTCTCTGAGGTCTGTGTGTTGTGAACATAACAAGAGTGGCCAATTGTGACCACTGGCCTGTCCTTAACACAGATAGTGTTCCCTGGGGAAGGAAGATGCCCCAGTGTATTTGGGCTGAACATCTCCTGAGCTACTGGCTATATTCAGTTCTACCTGAGACTTGGGGAAGGAGCTGGAGGGTGGGGGGTGGTTCTGGTCAGCTCTGCTTTCTCATGAAAGACATCATCTTTCACAGCTCGCTTTCTCCGAGCTGGGGAAAAGGGAAGGGCTGGTGTGGTTTGTGTTTTCCTGTCTCCTGCTAGTGGAGGAGGAGAAGGAGAAGCTGGGGGTTGGGGAGAACACTAGCCGGGGCTGGAATCTTTCATAATCAGACTCTTTAGCCTCAAATTTGACATGCCAGCCAAGTCCCTCACTATATGCTGTGATGGCTCTGAGAAACTGGAAATTTCTGGCATTTTGTTGTCTTTTTTTCCTGGTGTATTATTATTGTTGTTGTTTGTTGTTTGTTTTTGATAGAGTGGCACTGTGCAGCCCTGCCTGGCTGCTCTAGAAACTGCTATGTCGACCAGTCTGGCCTCAAACTCAGATTGTAGAATTAAAGGCCTTGGCCCCCACACCTAGCTCTCTTCTGTTCCTTTTACTGTAGACACCATGTAATGGCAGCAGTGCAGAAGCGTTGGACCTGAATGCCCTATGCCAGGGGCCAGCTGCTTCCCCAACCTGAAGGACACCCTCCACTTTTGCACACAGTTATTCTTGTTTGGGCATTTGGCATGCTGAATTCATTTCTAAACTGTCCAGCACTGTGCGCCTCTCTTCTGTCGCTGCCGTGATGACTGTCAGCCACATGGGATGCCTGAAAGGAAACTCCTCTAAAAGGCGGTGTGCCAAGAGGACAGAACATAGAGGGAGAGACTTAGTGACCAAAGAACATGTCAAAATGACATTAAGAAGTTTCAAAATATCAATTATATATTTAGAATATTAAACGGGAATAGACTTCAGTTGGTAGGTAACTACCTAACATTCACAAAGCTCTGGGCTTGATCCCCACCACATAGAACTAGGCATGTATGCCTGTCATCCCAGCACTTGGGAGGTGGAAACAGGAGAGTCAGAAGTTCAAGGTCATCCTCAGACATAAGAAGTTTTGTCTAACCTTGGGCTATATGAGACCCTGTATTAAAAAACAAAAAAAGCAAAATTGCTGCTGAAGAGACGGAGCAGCAGTTAAGAGCATTGCTCAGTTCCTAGTACCTACCTGACAGCTCAGAACTGTCTGCAACTCCAGCTCCAGGGCATCTGATGCCCTTACACAGACATACATGCAGGTAAAACATCAATACACCTAAAATAAAAATAAATAAATTATACACAAAAATCAAAATTATATATTTATGTGTTTATATATAATAATAAAGTTAATTCCTCTGTTTACTTTTCAATATAACTACTAGGAAGTTTGCAATTGTACACCTTGTGCTTTCTCTTTCCTCTGGGCAATCCTACTCATCCTTACCCTTTGTGCTTGCTTGCCCTCCTCTCAGTGCATAGACTGGATGGGTTTGCCCTTCAGAAGGCGCTTTCAGCCGGCAGAGGCTCTCCAGTCAGTAGGAGCCACCAAGCTTCCTGCACTTGGCTTATTCATTCAGGTCAGCACTCCATAAAGGGAGCGACGAGGGGGACATTTCTTTCATCTGCTTAGCACCTGCTTCACTCCGAGATGAAGTGCCTCTGACAAGAACATAGCTGCTGCCCTGGCCTGTAACTCTAGGGTTGCCTTCCCCTTTAAACAGGGGTGTGTGCTGGCTGAGCTTTCAAGAAACAAAGAGTTCTTTACTTTCTGTCCATGGACTACTTATGGACTTCCAAGTGGCCATTAAGCTGTTGTGACCTGCCATCTAGAGACTCTCAAGCATTGTTATTATACCCTGTTCAGACTTATCTGAGAGATGCCACAAACTGACAAAGAAGCCGTGGCCTCTGCTCATAAGGGAGCTGAGTCATGCGCAGAGAGGATGACTCTCTGACCCACCAGGAAAGGACAAAGACAGTACTCAGGAGCCAAGGCAAGAGCCCAAGAAGACAGAGCTGTGTTCGGGAAAAATTTAAGGCGAGCCTTGTAGGAATAGGAGGGTCATGGAAACAGGCACAGCACTGCCATGGATTACTTTTAAGGACAGAAGTGGCCTCTGGGAATCATTCCCAGTGTAAGTAAGGTAGGGCTGCAGAGATTTCAGGCAATGGGAAGCTGCTCAACATATTCTCAGGGTGTGATATGATACATGGAAACCCTAATGTCATGCATTGAGGGAGTATGAGAGATTTCTCTTTGTCTCTAAAGCTATGTAATAAATAAGAACATAACACTTATATGTGCCAAGCACTTTATTTTTAAATAAATACGTCTATTATGGCAAGTAAAACACTCACAGCCACTAATTTAAAGCAATGTAAGCTGGGAGTAGTGGCATATAACTGTAATCCTTGTAAGCTCCAGGCCAACCAGGCCTAAATAAAGAGACCCTCTCTCAAAATGGGAGTTGTAAAAATATAGCTCAGGGGCAGGAGAGCTGGCTCCTTACTGCTCTTCCAGAGGATCTGGTTCCGTTCCTAGAACCCAGATGGTGGCTCACCGCCATCAGTAACTCAAGTTCCAAAGTATCTGGTGCCCCCTCCTGGCCTTCATGGGCAATAGACACAGTGCACATACATTTGTGCAGGGCAAACACTCGTACACATAAATAAAAGCACACAAATGTTAAAAAAAAAAATTAAAAAGCAATGTAACATGATACTGTAAAATGCAGGAAGATGCAAGAAAAACTCAGGTGGCTTCAAATTTCATTTAACTTATTTTTTTAAAGGCACGTTTTTATGTGTATGTGTTTTGCCTATATGTCTTTCTGTACACCATATGTGTACCCGGTGCTCTCAGAGACCAAAAGAGGGTACTAGATCTTTTGGAACTGGATTTACAGATGACTATGAGTCACCACATGGGTGTTTGGAATCAAACCCAGGTCTTCCATAAAAGCAGCCCATGTTTTTAACCACTGAACCTATCTCCGGAGCCCATCTCATGGATTACTGAGGCCCCAGACACATAGCAGATTAGACCAGCGGTGGCACATATGTGGCCTGCCGTGTGAGAGAAGAGTGATATCCATGTCAGTTGGCGATCTCTGCAGGAGCTCAGTGCTGGGAGTCTTACAGAGAAGACAGGAGTGGACAGGGAAGTAGGAGCCAGTGGTTGGATCATTGCCCGGGCAACTGTTGCATAGTTCTGCTTATCCATTTGTACACATGAGCTAATCTGTGATGGCCATTTAGGGTACAGCCTCCTGGTATGGGGCAGCGGTTCTGTCTAATGAATGTGAGAACGTGCCAAGAGATGACTCATGGTCCAGCGTTGAGGTTTATGAAGGGCTAAGCCCTGGGCTGAGCTTTCCTCACAATAACCCAACAGAGTATATGCCATCAGGCCTCTGCTTTTACAAGAGAGGGAATGCAGGCACAGGTTAAATGATTTGTTATGTTCATACAGCTGTAATTCAAACCCATGTCCTGGATGTCCAGGTTCGAAGCCTGAATAACGTCTCAATGTTGAATTACTGTGAGCTTTGTAGCATCTTGTACTTGCTGTGTCTCTCCCATAATTATTTTAACCTCAATGTGTGTCCCTGCAATTCACTAGCTTGGGGCTAGTTCACTAGCAGTAGAAATAGCAACGATTCACCAGACCAAAGGTGCCATTCCTGATCCAGTAGAACGCATTTATTTATATATCTTATTCTCTGGTTTTTAGCATCCTTAAAGTGGCTTTACTTGGCCCTGTAAGAAGCTAATTATTCACCAAATATAGACCACGGCTTGTTCTTTTCAGCCCCCTGCATGCTTCTTCCCCTCATTGTGCGATGCCATCTGGTGCTATGAGCTCATGCTTTCTGTGTTCCATTGCAAAGCGCCAGATTCGTCCTTTCTAAGCCCCGAAAGCAAGGTTGATTTCAGAGTTTGCTTGCGTGGCTTTGAGAGCACTGGGATCTAATGCCTCCTAGTGGATCGTGCTGGTATCACTCATTACCATCACCGCAGGGAATTCATCCTCATCTAGGAAGACTGTGTCTTTCTCTTTTAGTCAATAGCTTGGATGAGCCACTGAGCACCAGCAGGTCTTTTTCTGTGTCATCTTTGTTGGCTTAATGCATGGGCTGTGGAAAGCCAAACCTTAACAATTATACTTCTCTCTTCATATCTGTCTCACTTTGTGCCGTGACAGTGGAACACGTATTTAAGAGTAGGACATCAGAAGTCTTGTGGCTAGCCTCAGATCCATCCTTCACACACTCTTTCTCCAAAGTCCAGAGTCTCTCTGATCATCTTTCCCTGAAGTAGAGCACTGGGAACATAGGACATTTTCTTGTACCCTGAGCTTAGGATATCAGGGCTTCATCACCAGACCTCTAATCTTTGAGACCTTCTAATGCTGCTCGTTAGATCTGGTCCCTCCCCTTGCCGCCTTCTGAAGCTCATGTCAGCATCCTTGGCAATGAAGTGTAGACTAAGATCCCAGGGGAAGGAAGTGTGCCTGGTGATGTTTGTGCCACTAGCCTTAGTTCTCACCCCAGCAGAGCACCAGCTGGGTGCTTGCCCTCTTCTCATACCCCTGCCTCCTGGGGTCCTGCAAGATACTGTCAAGGCACAGAGGAGAGAATCAGTCCTGGGAATGTTCTGAGGTTTAAGGGAGCACACAGTTCTTTAAGTGCAGAAGTCGTTCTCAGGCGAATCCCTCTGAGTCCATGAAAACTGGTTTTTGTTTTGTTTTTCCAATTCTGCACCTCTCCACCAGCAAGAAGCAGCTTCTAAGAGATGCAGGTTGGGAAGCCACGGAGTCAGCCATGGAGCTGGTCTAATCTCCACATAACATGTATAGACAGGTGTGGACAATACACAGGCACAGCCCTCCGCCAGGAAGCAGCTTTGTTTCCAAAAGCGCTCATGTTGGTACTAAAGTGGAAAAATAAATTTTTCATATTGAATTGACCATTTCATTTTAGATTAGCGATAACTGTAGAACTCTGTAGAACTAGCGCGAGTTTCTAGAAGGTAAAGAATTCAGTTTGTCTAACCGCGTACACATTAGGACTTGCTTACTTTGTGTACTGTGGCCTAGGCTAATTACTTAACCTCTGGACTTCAAATGTTTTCTTTTTAGTGGAAATAATTATACCTGGGGTCATTGGTGAGTGTCAATTGGATTCCTTTTGTATGTGTATGTGTGTGGTGTGTGGTATGTATGTATGTATCTCCCCTTGTGGAGGTACAAGTATATGTGGAAGTGTATGTATGTATGTATGTATGTATGTATGTATGTATCTCCCATTGTGGAGGTATAAGTATATGTGGAAATGTGTAGAAACCAGAGCTTCATGTTGGTTATCTACATAAATTACTCCGCATCTGAGATACTGAGGCAGCACTTTACTTGAACCCAGAGCGTGCCTGTTCCAACAGATCAGCTAGTCAGCTTGCTCTGGGGTCTCTCTCTCTCTCTCTCTCTCTCTCTCTCTCTCTCTCTCTCTCATTCTCCCTCCTCTCTTTCTCTGCTTCCCCTGGGATTAGAGTTGGGCTGCCATGCCCAACCAGGGTTTATGTAGGTGTTGAAGATCTGAACTCATGCTGATATGGCAGCCCTTGGCCTGCTGACCCATTTTCCCAACCCTCAAGGAGATTTTGTTAGATACCTTTTCTGTGTGATTGGGATGATCAGATCATCTCTACCTTCTGGTCCGTATATGGTATGCTGCATAAAGTGAACTTTGTATAGTGAACCCTTTTGTATTCCTGAGATGTGTCTCGTCTGGTCATGATGCATGGCTTTTTAAAAAGTTACTGAGTTCAGATTGCTAGTATTGGGAAGGATTTTTGCATAGGAAATATCAAAAAATGTGGCATATTTTCCTGGAGTTGTGTCAAAGGACACAATTTTGATCTGCAGAACCCGTGAATTTTTGTTTGTTTGCTTGTTTGTTTTTTGAAGGGTGGGGAGAGATTGAGAGCCGGGCTGGGTGGGATGGTGAACGTTGTGCTCCCAGCACTTGGAAACTGGGAACAGGTTCATCCCTGAAGACTTGCTGGCTGGTCAGACTAGCTAGTCTATTAGTGAGAGGTCCTGTTTCAGAGA
>JADRCD010208205.1:0-22116 GCA_019843815.1 Montemys delectorum | reverse complement strand
TCTCTCTCTCTCTCTCTCTCTCTCTCTCTCTCTCTCTCATACCTACAAAGCTATTTATCGATTAACCACATCTCTTGTTTTAGGTGAATCTTGGAGGCAGGAAGGGGGAGGCTGGTTTTTCTCTTGCCATGCCTAAAGACTCACCATTCGTCACTGTTTAAAGTCCTATCTGTATGCAATCCAGGTTGCTGTCAAAAGTAGTTTGCTTTTCGCAAACCCATTTCTGAACTCAATACCACACAAGTCATTGAACATAGATAAGTTGAGCCAGAACTAAGACGGAGCTTTCACCAATACTTTCTAATATCTTTGGTACAGAAAGGTACTCTGAAATGCTACCAAAAAAGAAACATGAACACCAACCTAGCTACAAACCATTGGTATATTCTGGTGTTCTACCTACAAGATATGATACCACAATGGTGGCAAAAAATCTTTTGGGAGTAACCAATAAATATGTAATTTGACCTAAGGCTCATACTTCTAGGTTGTAACCCATACCCAACACTGTTGGTGTGACCAAGTACCTGAGACTTGATAGCCCAGAGACCCACAATAAAACCAAATATTATTGTTTTTACATAGAAAACATAGTAACACAGTGCCAATAAATGACATTCTGCTACAGTTATATATCAGCACCTTGCTTAGCTAGCATCAAAGAAGCATTTTTCCTTTAGCAAATGGGAACAAGCCCAGGCATCTACACAGTAAAACATATTGTGGAGATCAACTGTTTCCCCTCAGGCTTTAATGAAACATGCAGAAGAGGAGTCGGAAACGATGGAGGGCACCAAGAAAACAAGGCCCTCTAAATCAAAAGGATCAAAGTGCGTATGAATTCATAGAGACTAGACAGTATGCAGAGGGTCTATTCAGGTCTGCACTAGGTTCTCTGCAAGTTTTATGCCTTCTCTTAGCTGTTTTCCCCCTCCCCCTTCTGTTTGATTCTTTTGTCCAATCCCAATGTATTAGTCTTTGTTTTATATTACTATATTTTCTCTCTTTTTTTTTTTTTTTTTTGAGACAGGGTTTCTCTGTATAGCCCTGGCTGTCCTGGAACTCACTCTGTAGACCAGGCTGTCCTGGAACTCAGAAATCCACCTGCCTCTGCCTTCCAAGTGCTGGGATTAAATGCATGTGCCACCACTTCCCAGCTATATTTTCTATTAATAATGTATTTAATTCTATATTCTTATCCAGCCTCCCCTTTTCCCAGTCCCACCCTCACAAATGCCTCCCCCTGTTACCCATTGCTCTTTTCTGAGAAGGGGAAGCCACTTTTCCGTGTTACCCTACCATAGGGCATCAAGTGGCAGCAAGACTAAGAGCATTCTTTCCTGCTGAGGCCCCACAAGGCAGCTCAGCTAAGGGAAAGGAATCCAATGGCAGACAATAGAGTCAGGGATAACCCATGTTCCAATTGTTAGGAGATACACATGAAGACCAAGCTGTACATCTGCTACAAATGTTCAGAAGACCTAGTTTCAGTCACTACATGATCTTTTGTTGGTGATTCAGTCTCTGTGAGTTCCCATGGGCCCAGGTTAGTTGACTCTGTAAGTCTTCTGGTGGTATCCTTGACTCCCAGGGCTCACTCAACCCTATCCCCACTCTTCCGTAAGACTCCTCTAGCTTTGTCTGTTGTTTGGCTATCCATCTGGGGCTTAATGAAGCCTCTCAGGAGGAAGTTATGCTAGGCCCTTATCTGAAAGCAAAGCAGAGCACCATTAATAGTGTCAGGGGTTGGCTTTCTCCTCTGTGATGTGTCTGAACTTGGATAGCCCTTGGTTAGTTATTTCCTTTAGTATTAAAAAATTCATAATCAGACTCAGTTTTATTTTAAATAAAAAAATCTATTTTGAAAAAAACTTAGTGTTAACATGCTATCCTGTACATTTCTCTTGCGAAGAGAATAGCCAGTTTGTTGCAATTCTTTTACTTTTTATTAATTTTTGTAATTAAATTATGTAAATACAAAACTATATATTTGAAATATTGTGTCTCACAATTTAGCAAGAGTTATTAGTGAGAAACTAGTTGTTGTCTGGATAACTGACATCCCAGATTGAGATGCAAGAATTAAATCGCTATTGTTATGTGCTCATTTTGCAACATGCACAGACTTACTTTTTATTAGCTACAGTTTAATGTCAACTTTTATATCTCTTTCTCATTAAACAAACCATGTAATGTAACTGGCAGAAATATATGCATGGATGTATCTGTGTACTTATGTTTATATTATAGCCCTGTCCAAGGACAATGAAATTTAGCTTTATAGCACTTTAATTATGATTTTAGAAGAAATACATTTTTAGTTTGTTACTTAGAGATAACAACCTTCTTGTGAAAGCACGGAATGTTCTACTCTGTAGTTTTGTAAAGATATACATAGTTTGCATTTTGGGAATGGAGTATATAGGTTTCCAAGGATTTCCTTCAACATGTTTTTATATTATTTATTTGCAATCCATCACATGTATTTCAAAACCTCTACCTCAGAATAATTTCTTTCTATTTGAATTTTTAGGAATCTTTCCTTAATCCAACATGTTACCTTGAAAGTAATAATATGACAAACACTAAGACACTCCACATTCCTGCTGCTTAGTGAATTATGTGAACATTTTTCTCCTAATGCTACCAAAGAGGAACGAACCACAGTAAGAGTAAAGAATTCACAGAAATTATTTTTTCTGATGTTATATGCAATTGTTCAAGAGACTTTGCTGTGGAATTCCTACTGATTCTGTGTACATGGTACATACGGGTTTTCTCTTTTAAGACAAAATTAAAACGTATAAAGTTTTCTTTTCTTTTTTTTGTTTTTATTTTTGTTTTTGTTTGTTTGTTTTGTTTTTTGTCTTTTGGGTTTCTCTGTGTAGCCCTGGCTGTCCTGGAACTCACTCTGTAGACCAGGCTGGCCATGAACTCAGAAATCCGCCTGCTTCTGCCTCCCAAGTGCTGGGATTAAAGGTATGCGCCACCACTGCCCAGCTAAAGTTTTTAAATATCCTTATAGCATAAATTTACAAAATTAAAACAATTAATTTTGCTTCCTAGCATTATACAAATGAACATACAAGAGACTAGTCAAATAATAATTTAAACTAAATGCCAAAAATTGTGCATATTTTGTGAAACTATAATAATTGATTAAACTCAAAATAGAATAAATCAACTAAGAACAGGCATCTGCATTGAACCTATGATCAGTCATAGAAATATTCTCCAAGTCTAATCTAACACTATGCTCAGAAAAGAATAGCCAGATAAGTATAAATTTTACTTAAGATTTTATCATTTTTCTCTACTTTGTTCAACTCCACTTGGTTACTTTTATTATACAGAACAAAAAAATGTGATGATTACTGTAATTTTTTTCTATTAGTGAAAATTGAAACACAAAATAGATAATGCCCATGGACAATAGCACCTCTAAACATTTCACCATGAAAGCTTATTTTCTATCACTTAAGGAACTCATTCCTCTTTTATGAGACTTGTATGCTGCTTTATAAATATAACATACTACTAACATTGTGGAGAACTATCATTCTTGCTACTAGAATTTTTAAAAGCAAGAAAAATCTAGCTTGAAAATAATGACCCAGTGTTCTTAGTTCTCTGTACCAAGTATTGGGTCCTAGTGCTTTTGTTGAATATGTAATTTTCTTTTAGTTTTCCTCCATCTGGAAATTAGTAACATATGAGACAGTATGTATCATTTTTATTAAAAGCATTTCATTTTTATCATATCAGCAAGATAAAAACTAGATCAACTTCATTATAAATAAGAAGGGTTAAACCCTCCCTTATTCAGAAGCCAATGCAAATTCAATATGAGGATGGATTTACCATGGAAACTTCAATTCAAATATCAGAGCTGGTTATTTTTAATGCCAAAATGTCCATGTAACAAAAATCACAGCTACATTATACTATGGATTATAAAGAACACTCAGACTCTGCATTCAGTCTTTTCTATTAGTAAAAACCAAGTCATCATAGTGTGAGGCTGACTTAGTTTATATATACAGAAAACATTCAGGTTTATGCTTATATTAGAGCAGCCATTGGCTACTAAATTATATTGTTTTCATATGAGAATTAGAGGGTGAAATTACAAAAAACAAATTCTAAAGAAAATATATAGTCCTGGAGGTGAATATTATTTTGCCCTGTGTCTGGGAGCAAATGGAATTGCAATTAGGACCAACTCATTGTATCTAGTACTCATTTCTCTAAGATAGAGGATCTTGATTTAATGTTCTTCTAAATCTACCTGTCTTTCAGAAAAGAATATTTGAACTATACATGATAAGGTGTTATGGCAAGAAGTTTATCTACAAAGTTAAAAATCAATGAGACTTTTATGAAATATAATTTATTATCTATTACAAGGAAATAAAATGGCTTTTAGAATTTAGAACATCTTAAGAAAAGGAGAATGAAGATGTTTAAATATTAACTCATTTTGTTATATGAAATCCACATAGGTTTGAATATATACGGGCATGCTAAGAAGAAAAAGTTATTCATATCCAACAACTACTTCAAAATGTAAATACAGTTGAATTCTTAACACTAATGAATCATCTTTTATCACTATTTGTATAAGTACATCTTTCCTAACAATAGGACTAAAATTTTTGTATGAACGATTATAAGGGAGGCTGCCTAATTGTTGATTAGGTCAATAAAGATGGCTGAAGCCAATCTCAGGGTGAAGGGTAAGGTGGGATTTCCAAGCTGGACAGGAAGAGAAGGGGACACAGGGAGGAGTAGGGGATTCAGACCAGGCTGTAGAGCAGAAAGGAAGTTGCATGTAGGTCTTTCAGGGTACTGATAGTTTGTAGCCTCCACAGCTGGTAAGGAGGATGGGGCAGAATACACTTCACCCAGCCTTTGAGTTATCTGGTCAGTTTTAAAATATCAAAGTCTCTAGTGTTTCCCTTCCTCAGAGCTAAAGGGAGCTGGGTGAGATGGCAGGTGCTGGCATAGGGCAAAGATGAATGGAGTGGTGCTCTTGGGGATACAGGCAAGCAGCTGCTAGTCCCAGAGTCTAGCAGAAGCAAGCTTGCACTTTCAAAATTTAACACAATAGATGATTTCTAATGTGGTAGGTGAGAATCCACTAATAGGATGGGATTCTCAGATAGATTCAGACACGGTAATGCAGGTCTATGGATGGGAGAAGTGGTTTCTTAGCAAGCAGAAAAGAGTCAGAACAGAGTCATGTGGCTGTAGGGCGCAGGGATTTTGTTTGTTTGTTTTGTTTTTTTGGATTTTTGTTTGTTTGTTTTTAAGAGACAGGGTTTCTCTGTGTAGCCCTGGATATCCTGGAACTCACTCTGTAGACCAGGTTGGCCTCGAACTCAGAAATCTGCCTGTCTCTGCCTCCCAAGTGCTGGGATTAAAGGTGTGTGCCACCACTGCCCCGCTAGGGCATAGGGATCTTTTTTTTTTCTTAGATATTTTCTTTATTTACATGTCATATGATTTCTCCTTTACCAGATTCCCCTCCAAAAAACAAACAAACAAACAAACAAAAACAACAAGAACAAACCTCTGTTGCCTCCCCCCTCCCCATGCTTGCCACCCCACCCTCTCCTACTTATTGGCCCTAGCATTCCCCTACACTGGGGCACAGAACCTTCACAGGGCCAAGGGCCTCTCATCACATTGATGATCGACTTTGCAATCCTCTACTATGCACATGCTGCCAGAACAATCAGTCCCATTATGTATGCTCCTTGGTTGGTGGCTGAGACCCTGGGAGCTCTGAGTGTACTAGTTAGTTCATGTTGTTGTTCCTCCTAAGGGGCTGCAAACCCTTCAGCTCCTTTGGTCCTTTCTCTAATTCCTTCATTGGGGACCCTGTACTCAGTTCAATGGATGGCTGTGAGCCTCTACTTCTGTATCAGATACTGTCAGAACCTCTCAGGAGAGAGCTCTATAAGGCTGGCTTGTCCTTCCTTCAGTCTCTGCTCCATAGTTAGTCTTTGAAACTCCTTCCATGGGTATTTTGTTCCCCCTTTTAAGAAGGAATGAAATGTCCATATTTTGGTCTTCCTTCTTCTAGAGTTTCTTATGGTTTGTGGATTGTTCTTCCTGTATTCCGAACTTCTGGGCTAATAATCACTTATCAGAGAGTGCATACCATGTGTGTTCTTTTGTGATTGGGTTACCTCACTCAGGATGATATTCTCCAGATCCATCCATTTCCCTAAGAATTTAATAAATTCATTGTTTTTAATAGCTGAGTAATACTCCATTGTGTAGATGTACCACAATTTCTGTATATCGAATGGCTAAGAAGCACCTCAAGAAATGTTCAACATCCTTGGTCACCAGGGAAATGCAAATCAAAACAACCCTGAGATTCCACCTCACACCAGTCAGATTGGTTAAGATAAAAAACTCATGTGACAGCAGATGCTAGAGGGTTTTGGAGAAAGAGGAACACTCCTTCATTCCTGGTAGAATTGCAAGCTTGTACAATCAGTTTGGCAGTTCTTCAGGAAATTGTACATAGTAGTAACAGAGGGCCCACCTATACCACTCCTATTATATATAACCAGAAGATGCTCCAACATGTAATAAGAACATATGCTCCACCATGTTCACAGCAGCTTTATTTATAATAGCCAGAAACTGGAAGCAACCCAGATGTATCTCATTTTTAATAGGGTTATTTGGTTCTCTGGAGTCTAACTTGAGTTCTTTATATATATTGGATATTAGCCCTCTATCAGATAAAAATTCGTAAATATCTTTTCCCAATCTGTGGTTTGCTGTTTTCTCCCACTGACAGTGTCCTTTGCCTTACAAAACCTTTGCAATATTATGAGGTCCCACTTGTCAATTCTTGATCTTAGAGCATAAGCTATTGTTATGTTCAGGGGAAATTTTCCCCTGTGCCCATGTGCTCGAGGCTCTTCTCCACTTTCTTGTCTATTAGTTTCAGTGTATCTGGTTTTATGTTATGGTCCTTGATCCACTTGGACTTGAGCTTCGTACAAGGATATAGGAATGGTTCAATTTGCATTCTTCTATATCCTAACCACCAGTTGAGCCAGCACCATTTGTTGAAAATGATGTCTTTTCCCACTGGATGGCTTTAGCTCCTTTGTCAAAGATCAAGTGACCATAGATGTGTGAGTTCTTTTCTGGGTCTTCAATTGTATTTCATTGATCCACCTGCCTGTCAGTGTACAAATACCATGCAGCTTTTATCACAATTGCTCTGTAGTACAGCTTAAGGTCCAGGATGGTGATTCCACCAGAGGTTCTTTTATTGTTGAGAATAATTTTCGCTATCCTAGGTTTTTTGTTATTCCAGATGAATTTGTAAATTGCTCTTTCTAAGTCTGAAGAATTGAGTTGGAATTTTGATGGAGATTGTATTGAATCTGTAGGTTGCTTTCAACAAGATAGCCATTATTACTATATTAATACTGCCAATCCATGAGCATGGGAGATCTTTCCGTCTTCTGAGATCTTTAGTTTCCTTCTTCAGAGACTTGAAGTTCTTGTCATAGAGGTCCTTCACTTGCTTAGTTAGACTCACACCAATGAATTTCTTTTATTTGTGACTATTATGAAGGGTATAGTTCCCCTAATTTCTTTCTCAGTATGTATATCCTTTGTGTAGAGGAAGGCCACCGATTTGCTTGAGTTAATTATATATCCAGCTATTTTGCTGAAGTTGTTTATCAGGATTAGGAATTCTCTGATGGAATTTTTGGGGTCACTCTTGTGATAAAAACTGCATGGTATTGGAATGACACACATATAGATCAATGGAATAGAATTGAAGACCCAGAAATGAACCTGCACGACTATGATCACTTGATCTTTGACAAAGAAGCTAAATCCATCCAGTGGGAAAAAGACAGCATTTTCAGCAAAGGGTGCTGGCTCAACTAGCTGTTAGCATATAGAATGTAAATGGATCAATACCTATCTCCTTGTACAAAGCTCAAGTCCAAGTGGATCAGGGACCTCCACATAAAAACAGATACACTGAAACTAATAGAAAAGGAAGTAAGGAAGAGCCTGGAGCACATGGGCACAGGGGGAAATTTCCTAAACAGAACACCAATACCTTATGCTCTAAGATCAAGAATTGCCAAGTAGGTCCTAATAAAATTGCAAAGCTTCTGTAAGACAAAGGACATTGTCAATAAGACAAAAAGGCAACCAACAGATTGGGGAAAGATCTTTACCAATCCTATATCTGATAAAGAGCTAATTCCCAATATATACAAAGAATTCAAGAAGTTAGATGGCAGAAAACCAAATAACCCTATGAAAAACAGGGTACAGAGTTAAACAAAGAATTCTTAACTGAGTAATACTGAATGGCTAAGAAGGACATAAAGAAATGTCCAACACACTTAGTCATCAGGGAAATGCAAATGAAAGCAAACCTGGGATTCCACCTCACACTAGTCAGAATGGCTAAGATCAAATACTCAGGGGACAGGAGATGCTGGTGAAGTTGTAGAGAAAGAGGAATACTCCTTCATTGCTGGTGGAATTGAAAGCTGGTACAACCACTCTGGAACTCAGTTTGGTGGTTCCTCAGGAAATTGGGCATAGTACTACCAGAGGACCCACCTATACCACACCTGTGCATATACCCAGAAGATGTTCCAATATGTAATAAGGACACATGCTTCATTATGTTCATAGCAGCCTTATTTATAATAGCCAGAAACTGGGAACAACCCAGATTTCCCTCAACAGAAGAATGGATACAGAAAATGTGGTACATCTACACAATGGAGTATTACTCAGCTATTAAAATCAATAACTTCATGAAATTCTTAGAGAAATGGATAGCTCTGGAGAATATCATCCTGAGTGAGGTTACCCAGTCCCAAAAGAACACACATAGTATGCACTCACTGATAAGTGGATATTAGCCCAGAAGCTCATAATACCCAAATATAATCCATAAACCACAAGAAACTCAAGAAGGAACACCATAGTGTGAATACTTCGTTCCTTCTTAGAAGGGGGAACAAAATACCCATGGAAGGAGTTGCAGAGACAAACTATGGAGCACAGAGTGAAGGAAGGATGACAATTCAGAGACTGTTCTACCTGGGGATCCTTTCCATATTCAATTACCAAACCCAGACACTATTGTGGATGCCAGCAAGTGCTGGCTAACAGGAACCTGATATAGCTGCCTCTTTAGAGGCTCTGACAGTGCCTGGCTAATACAGAGGTAGAGAGAGGCTCATAGCTATCCATTGGACTGAGCACAGGGTCTCCAATGAAGGAGCTAGAGAAAGGACCCAATAAGTTGAAGGGTTTGCAGCCCCTTAGGCTGAACAACAATATGAACTAACTAGTACCCTCAGAGCTCCCTGGAACTAAACCACCAACAAATGAGTACATATGATGGGACTCATGTCTCCAGCTATATATGTAGCAGAAGATGGCCTAGTCAATCATCAGTAGGAGGAGAGGCCCTTGGTCCTGTGAAGGTTCTATGCCCCAGTATAGAGGAATGCCATGTCCAGGAAGCAGGTTAGAGTGGATAGGTGAGCAGGGGAAGGGGGAAGGGATCAGGGGATTTTTGCTTTTTTCAGTGGGGAAACTGGGAAAGGAGATATCATTTGAAATGTAAATAAAGATAATTTTTATTTTATTTATATGTATATATGTATATACGTGTATATATACACACATATATGTATGTATTTATGTATATGTGTGTATATATGTATATATACACTGTGTCATGTCTATGATGTATATGAGTGCCTTAGGAGACTACAAGAGGGTCATAGATCCCTTGGAACTGGAGTTAAAGGCTGTTGTGAACCACCTGATATGGTGTTCTTCCACTATATTCTGGTTTTCGAGAAAAACAACAGGTGCCACACTCTCTGAAACATCTCTCTACCACTGGAGATTTCATTAAGGAACATTTTTAAAGATAGAAAAGACACTAAAATCAGAACTATTCTAATGTATTATATGGTTGTTCAATTTAACATTCTAAACATAATGAATAGTTTTATAACAAACTTAAAATTGTATTAAATAGGCTTATTTTGTCTTTCATGTCACAAATGAAATAAGGCATCAATGTATTTGCTTCAACTGATACCACTTTATTATATGCTAATTCAATTTTATTTTAATTGGATTTTATATCATACTTTTAAGCTGTAGACAATTGACCTTGTAATCCTCATGAAAAGGTCTCTAATTCTACTTTAACTATTTAATTCTTGGATAAAATTTATATTCTCTGGTTTATAGTTGGTACAATCTCAATTTGAGATTTCTCTTTCACTAATCTTGTTCATTACAAATTATCCTTTGGTATTTGAATTTTAATTTACTGTAGGAATCATATTTTTCAATTATTAAAGTACCCAAGAATGAAGAAACACCCTTCAATGTTTTTAACTACTGTACAGTTTTTTGACTTACACAATGGCTGAAATAGTTTTTGTTTTTTTTTAATAAAGCTAGGAGTGTTTTTTAATAGTGTTAGTACACAATCTTCCTGCAGATCAGTGTAGCTAAAGACAGTCTCTGGTTTTTATTGTCATCACTAGGAAAAGAATGTCAATATAAAGTAAAAAAAAAAAGAAAGTGTAGAGTATGAAGAGAAAGGAGGAGGGGAAGGGAAGAGATAAAGACACTACCACTTGATCAGTAGTCATGATTAGGTGAATTTCTTAACACAGCTACATGTCTCTTCCCTGAAGTAAGTATGGAAAATGTGTTTTGCTTCCACATCAATTGATCTTACTTTCATTCGTTGACTCAATATGTGCTTTTGAGTTTGTATCATTTCACCACTGTTCAAGGCTTCAGTAATAAATATATAAAAGAACAATTAATCCTTTTGTATACTGAGACATTTCACCAAAGTCCAAGCATCCTTAACAATGGAAAACCCGTGGTATGTTTCACAACTTTTCTTGGTGTAATATCATCTGTGGCAAAGAGAGTGCAACACTTCTAATCTGTCTGCTCTCCATTTTCTACTCCATATCCTCTTGTTTTCTCTCCCATAGTTTATTCTGCTTGGTCAAAAATGCTCATTTACCAATGATTCCTAAGCATCCTTTTGACGGACTTTTAAATTAACCTCGGGGTAAAGCACTCCCTGAGAAGACACGGGAATGGACTCAGTACTTGGAGAATTATAGATATTCATGAATGTAAGTGGAATAACATATGAAGAGTCACATTGATGGGAACATGGACAGAGACCTACAGACATACATTAGGCAGAGCTTGAGTAATCCTGAGATAGATGGGGAGGATGCATTTTTCGGAGCCAGATGGGTCAAAAACACCACAAGAACATATAGCACATAATCTACCAACTAGGACTCATAGAATCTTACAGAGATTGAAGCAACAACCAGCTAAGCTGATTGTATCTGACTTAGGTCCTCTGGGTATATGTTATGGTTGTATAGCGAGGTGCTCTAGCAGAGGAACTAGGAGTTTTTTTCTGACTCTTGTCAGGTTTGCGGATTTTTTCTCCTACTGGGTTGCCTCATATAACCTTGATATGAGTATAAATATATACCTAGTATTATTGTAACTTATTTTGTCATGTTTGGTTGCTATCTCTGGGAGGCCTTTTGTTTTGTTTTCTTTTGTTTTGTTTTGCTTTTTGGTTTTTTGTTTGTTTATTTATTATTTTGTTTGTTTTTATGAAGGAAAATGGAAGAGGAATGGATCTGGGAGAGACAGCTAGGAGGCAGAGTAGGGGGAGAGGAAGGATGTTATATGTAAGATGTGAATAAATAAATAAATAAATAAATAAATAAATACAATATTTTTTAAAGGGAATAAAAAGCTACCAGCTTTTAGTTTGGGTTTTGAGGACCTTCACTCAAGATCTGTAGGGCACAAATGGGCACATCTTGAGGGCTGGCTGATCTGCTAATGTAGGCAAAACTGTGACCTCCACAGCCACTGAAAAACTATATATCAAAAATTAAGATGAGTGTAATAACATAGATGTCCTGATACCAGTCTCTGGCTCATGTCCTTGACAATATGGATGAATACTCCTATTCACAGGCATAAGACATACACATATATATGAAAGGAGAAATATAAAATGTGAAGAGTAGTTAGAAATACAGAAAGATGGTATATAATTTTTCTTATTTCTCAGTTAAAATCTGTTAGCAAATTCCAAACTAGGTTTCAAAAATCTATGTTACAGTATCTTGACAAAACTAGGAATAAGTACTGAATCAAACATGTCCAATCCAGGAACTTAGCAGGCACAAGTCAGCAACTCTACTTTTAAATATGTCAGTTGTTTCTACTTCAATATTTTTCAAGAGACTTTTGCTTCTGCTTTACGTTATTGCTAGTGCCTACCACCAATTTCATAACTATACTCTCATTAACTCTAAATGTACAAATTTGAATGTTCAGAATAATTTAAGTATTGATTAAGTGACATGGATTACCTTTTTGGCTTATTATACAAAGAAGCAGTAAAAATTAAAAAAAAAAAAAAGGTTAGGAGAGAAAAGTATTGTCTGAATGGGTAACACACAATATTTCCAAATTATGTGTAAGGGAGTGATAATATGTAAAAAACAAATTTGAATCAAACATATCAGAATATATTTTGTACATAAGGTAAAGTTGTTTTTGTTTGTGTTGCATTACTTTTTAGAGACTGACCAGTTATATTTCAAAATCCTAAGGAGATGGACTCTTTCTATATTAGTCAACATATTCAATAAATATTTGCTAAATTAATAAATATCTCAAATAAAAGCTGTGGTCTCAAGGCCAAGACTGTCAAAATTCATTATTGTTTGGTCTGTTTCACCATGGTACCATTTCCGTCTCCAGTACCAAACTGCTGTACAGAATATATTTTGAAAAAAAAATAATGTTTGATTCCTGGAAGAGAGTCTATTACTGGGAATCCCTTTTTCCAAAACCTTCTCTAGAGCAAATCAAGTTTCACAAATGAATTTCCTATTATCAAAAAAATTCAATAAGCCCCACTGCATGCTGGCAGTTCCAGTTACTATACACAGCGCTGGGAATACTTAGATGCTAAGAATCAAGAGCCTGCTTTAGAATCAAGAGCCTGCTTTGCAGATTTTTTTTCACTGTGTATTGAAATAATCTGAGGCTGCCTGGTTTACTGAGCTGTGAACTCTGGTAAACTGGGGGTGCTATGCAGACTATAAGAAGATCATCCTTTGTTGAGTATGTGAGCATGACTTTAATGAAGAAGCCAGTCAGACCTATAGTGTAGTCAACAATAGGTGAAACTAATAAGAGCATGGGAGTAGAAATAATCACAATGGTCTCTCTATGTAAAATGGCAAAATGTTATGTGAAGAACTACTGATGGTGAACATTGGTGACTGGGAGAGGTAAGGCTGAAGTCCCACAAGATACAAGCCATAAAGGTATTTGAACTCCTGGCTGAGGGTTGTACTTAAAAAAGTCTCAATTTCTTTGGCATTTGTATAATCACTATACAGGATAAATGTAAACATGAGTCGGAATGCACACAGCAAAGAATAGTTAGTAACGTGAGGGAAATTACATGTTATGTACCTACTGTGTGGCAGCCACATCACATTTATTGTTCAGTTTCACACAGTTAATAGTTACAACATTTAGGAAACTGTCATGAATTAATGGCATAAAATTATATTGCACAAGTGCATGTACAACACAGCAGCCTATTGAGTTTGGAATCTTCTGTGCATACTATGTTATTGAAATGACTTTGAATACTGCACTAATCTGATATAAAAATCAGGATAAGAGCATCATGTATCAATGTCCTTATATACAGAGAGGTGAAATGGAAATTTCTGGCTGTGTCATGTGATGCAGATTCACATGACGTTTTGCTGAAACATATGGCTGAGAGGACATGTGATGTTTGGAGAGAGTATAAGTAGGACTCAAAAGACAGTGTGTTTGCATCATTAGCCATGTAATGCTTCGTTGGTCTCGCATCCTTGCTGATCTTCACTTCACTTAGAGAGCCACAACAGATAATTTCTGATTTTACAGATGATTTTAGCCCCTTTTCCTTTCTGCTAACTTATCCCAATTAGGCAGAGGTCTGGCTGTTTCTGCTGCATTGTGTGGGTGATACTGATTTCCATTTGATGACATTTTGAACTGGACTGATGGGAGCCTTACAAGTAAGATTGGAATTACTCCAAAGAATTACTTCTAAAGAGTCCACATTCACTAATCCTTACCATCTTTTCTTCCCAACCTTTGAACAATGGGCTAGAAGGGGGGGGGGGGGTCGAGGCATTTGAGAATCCTTATTAAAGTAGGTTTTGAAAAATCTAAGTCTCCAGAGAACTATTATGATTCCAAATAATAAATTGACTTACTTGTAGATTAAATAGAATAATATTTTAAAATATGCCTGGAAGATGGTGAGGATCAGGTACTTGCTCATATCACAAAACAATAAGTAACTGGCCAAAGTTTGCACAACAAACTTTGCCATTTTGTGGTAGAATCAGGATGCCTCTCAGTCTCTCTGATTCCTTTTCACTACATCAAGACGATGTATGATTAATTTCTGAAAACACTGTATAGCAAAGAAATTCCAAAGGACCTCAAACTTAAGAGAATTCATCTAAATTTGAATAGTCAGAGAGCTCTGTAAACAAAAAGTGGGAATTGGGGCAATGACTGAGAGATGAATGAGATTTTGATTAGTGGGAAGAAAGGGAATGTGCATTTTAAGGGAATATATTGGCACTGGTAGCGATGTAGTGTTAGAAAGTGCATTGATTGACAAATCCATACTTTTTCTTCTCTGTTCAGGTAATTCTGCTAAAAGCACATGTATATGAAATAAATTCAAAATGAAAATATTACCAAAAATTTCTGCCACTGTGAAATTTATTAATGATTGTAATGTTATCAAGTTGTCCACAGATAAATATGTAGTTTGGCCATACAAAATGGCACAATTAAACTACTTGCTATTATAAATCTGCTTATGTTGTGGGAAATATTTTTAAAAAGATGAACCTGACAAGTCTCTGTGCTCCTGTTTCTCTCAACCAAACTCTTCTTCCCAGTGGGAGAGTTACTCTTCTGGCTAGACCACAATAGGAAGAGAACCACTGCAGTTGTCAAGTGCTAAATTAAGAATGTAAACACCAAACCCCTACTATGTACATTCATATATAGTGTATATGTACACATGTGAAGCTGAGATATAGAACAGTACCTAAATTAATTATCAAAAATAAATAAGCAATATTGACAAATCATAATAAAAAATTTAAAATATGTATAACATTTGAGAAATATTTACCATTCATGGGAAATAGCTGTATGTTATTATATTAAAATTATTTTATAAGAAGAAATCAACTGACTTCATAACTATTAAAGTGTGCTCCAAAGAGTTCCTCTTTGTTTGGGTAGACTGGAATGCTGATGGCAGATAAAGGCTCAAGTTTACTAATTCTACATATTTGAAAATGCTGATGCAAGTTTTGTGAGAAGTTAATGAGTTAGTGACTTTGAAAATAAAGCTGGAGAAGTTATGTTAGATACATCACTGAAAGTCTCTAGGTGTTAGGAAGGCTAAAACACCTAATATATGTAATCCTAGGCTATCTGCCTCCCACTCCTAGTGTGACTCACAAAGGCAGAAAGACTCAATTACAACAAAATCAGTCATGAGAAGGAATTTCAAGCTTACAAAACTATGAATGTCTGCTAATATAATTCACTTATGAAATATAAAGACCCTTCCTATTTTTCAGTACCATTCTGTTCCTCTTCAAAACCAAAAACCATAACAGCATGAGTAAAATAAAGACAAAAAATGTGAAAATGCTGAATTCAGTTTGCATTAGACATAGTAAAAGTATATTCTTGTTATTTTATTGCATACTATGTTTAATTAGAAGTTGTAAAAGAGAATATTGGCATCACTGTGTACTTACTAAAGTCTGTGCATGTTTGAAAAAATAGCAGCATTGATGGTGGGTTTTACTTTTAGAATTTGAAACTAGCTGTTGTTTGTCTAGCTATGTTGAGCCTGGGAGTAACTGAATAGAAAACACAGTTTAAATTTCTCAGTCTAGTCCTGAACTAGACTGAGTTGATCTATACTGTAACTTCCTAAATTTTTCACAGATTTCAAATTCATAAAAGTTATCATTTATAAATTCTTTCTTTAACCCCTCTAAATTATGTTTTTATCAAAGAATTGATTTTAAAACAATTTTGTGTTGTAATAGAAAATGAATGTTTCTGGAATATTAAAAGATTATGGTTAAAAAAAATTCACCCTCATAGTTAAGAAAGAGTAAACCAAATTAGTAAGTGGGAAATGGAAAGAAACTAGATTTTTAAGTGAAGAAATATACATGGTCCAAACTCACATGATCAAAGTACTTAATATCTGAGCCATTTGAAAAATGCAATGTCAAACTACAATGATGTTTTCTTTACTCCAGGAAGAATGGCTACCAAGGAAGCAAGAAATAAATGTTGATGAGGGTGTTCATAAACAAACTTTTCTAAATGGGTAGAATCTGTTATCTTATCCAGTACAGAAACTTATATAGGGACTCTTCAAAAGATTAAAACATATCTTCCCTATGATTTATCAGTGTCACTTCTTCAATTTACCATAGATAATGAAATCCATACATACAAGTACTTACTTGTAATAATCTTCATACAAACCAAATTTTAGATTCAAAATAAATGTCTATCAGTAGACCAACAATGCAAGAGTATAAAATACAAAAATTTGAACTTTGATAAAGTTTTGTTCATAGCCAAATGCAAAAAAAAGTATATAAAATTTATTTTGAGATATTGTGTATAAGTTAACCATAAATACATTTTAATTGGATCAGGGTTATATCTCAAATATATATATATATATATAATTTTTTATTGTATTGGTTTTGCTTTGTATTTTTCCCATGTTTAGGACAGCTGAATTCTTAATGTGTGTGTGTATATACCAATTATACATATACATGGTTGAGCATGTGTGTGTGTAGACATCTAGTTAACTAACTAGGTATCTATCTATCATCCATGTTTGCATATGTATGCATATTCCAGAAACTGAAAGAAACATTTATGCATGAAATAATTTCTGACATAGGACAAACTTGTACTGTGATCATCCTAAAGAAGGTCACATTGTAAATATGTTCATTAAAACCTATACTTAGCTGTTTTCAATTTGTGCAATATTTGAAGTTGTCAAGTTTTATCAACTGAAATATAGTTGAAGATAGCCTAAAACAATATGTATTAAAATATATAAAAGAGAATTGCAGCACTCTCATACTTTGAAAAGACAGTTTTATGAATTTTGATAATATACACCTTAGATTCATCTTAATTTCCTTCATAATCCCAGAATGAGACAAAGAGAGAGAGTTTTCATGTGTGTATGTGTGTGTGTGTGTATGTGTGTGTGTGTGTGTGTGTGTGTGTGTGTGTGTACATCTCTCACTAACCTGGAAGTTTCCAAGTTCACTAGGTTCCTTGGTCCGTTACTGAGCTCCAGGGAGCTGCTTGTCTCAGCTTTGGTTGAAGTTCATTTATCCAAAATAAGGACAATCATTTCCCTCCTACAGTTTTAACTAGTTCCTTCTATTAAAAATTGTATATGACTCATGATTTCATTTTGTTCAAGAGTTGTAAGATATGGTGTGATTGGATATCTGAAGGGTATCCTGGTGTCAGAAAGAAAACTGACCCTAAGAAGAGGACACATATTGAGAAGAGGACCACACTACAGGATAACCTCTAAAATTGGGAAGAAAATGATTTATATGTTTATATATTTCTAAATATGGTAATTTGTTTGATGTTTGGTTGCTGCTTGTAAAAATATATACCTCTGTCTTTTGACAATAAAAAGTAGGACAATATAAAATTTGTCTCTTAAGACACAAATGAGAACAATCATCTTATTTTGTAACTTTGTGAAGAAAATTTATTGTTTTGAGTAGTCTAAGGCAAAGCACATGGAGTTTAATAAAATAAAACATCCATGTTGACTAGATGAGATCACACTGTCTATGAATAAAGCGGTTTTTTATATTTCTTAATTGTGTTGGGGGTTATATTTTAAGTAAAAATTTTCTGGATAAAGAACTCTTTGAATGGCTTGAAGACGTAGCTTGGTTATGATGTAGGAGTCTCTAGTTCAATTTTTAGCAAGGCAAAACAAACAAAATCCCTATTCAAATATGTTTTTAATTATGAATTTATATTTACATTATCAGTTGTATAATAGCATAAACTCTGTGTATTTATAATTAAATACTAAGTTACATTTTGATGAGATGAACTAGGATGGCATATATGAATGAGATTATATGGTAGTTCTTTCAGAGCCTGAGTTACTTTACAGAATATAATGAACTCCACTTTATCCTTGTTGTTAAAATTAGAACTCCATGCTTCATTTTATTTAGTGAGTACATAATATTTATATAAATATGTATGCATATATATGCACTACATGTTCTTTGTTCACCATCAGATAGATATTATTGTTGTCTGTTTCTTTATTATTAATAAGGAAATAGTAAAATCAGAATGCAGATTTCATTTTGAGATACTGATTTTTTTCTTTTACTCATAGCTAGTAGTGAGATAGTTGGACCATATGGGAGTGTTGTTTTTACTTTCTTGAATGACTCCATACATTTTAAATCGTGATCACACTACTTTACATTCCCTTCAACCGTGTATAACTATCTCTTTAAACACACTTCAGACTTCTTGATAATAATGGTTTATAATGAGATACGATAATATCACATTGTATTTTTCTAATGTTTTGGGATGTTGAACTCTTTGTTCTTGGCCATTTGTTTTGGCTAAATATTTTCACAAATCGAAATGTCTGTTTTCCTGTTCTAATGTACTTTTCTGCTACTGTGATAAACATCAACTTGGGAGGAAAGTGTTTATTTCGTCTTACACTTCTGGTACTTCTTCACCTAGGAAATCAGGGTAAGAACTCAAAGCAACAACTTCAGTACAGGGATCGAAGCAGATTCTACAGAGGGATGGTACCTGCTTGCTTGCTCCATGGATAAATTTTTAATTTTATAAATTGAAATGTTACCATTTTTGAGAATTCCATACATGAATAGTCTATATTCTTTGTCCTCCTTTCTCACTTACCTCATCTCAAACACTTCCTGTTTGTCCCCACTTTCTTACAAATCTATGTCTTTATCTTTCTTTATTATTGTCACATTTTCCAAATATGGCAGGGATGATATAGCAATGAATCTTGAACAATACAGTTGCCAAAACAAGACCTACAAATGAAAACACTAGCTTACCTGCCAGGTCCTTTCTTTTTTTATACAGTCCAATCTTACCTATCTACATAGATAGAGATGGCACCGCCTATATTGGAGTGGGCCTGCCCAGAACAGCTGGAGTCAGGTAAAAGGTCTCACAGTTTTATCTACAACCTATGTGATAGAAGTAATTTTTCAATTGAAGTTTCCTCTTCTCACATGTGTAAATTTGGCCAACAATATTAGTTATTTCATCATTCATTTTTTAATTTGGTTGTTTGTTTTTTATACCTCAGAAAAAATATCCTGCTTTAATTCCACAACTTCAGAGACTAACATAAAAATTAAGCATGTATTAGAAATCATCCATTCTTTAGTCAACTACATAGATAGATAAATTTCAGTGCTATTAATAGCATCATTTCAATATTCAAAGTTTTTATATTCTTATCTTCACTTTGTTCAAAAATAAATATTGTAATAAAAGGATTTCATTTTGGAAAAACAAGGGTGACATTGTTATATTATTTTGTTTCTTGGTGTCATGAAAGATATTGTGTTAAAACTCAACAGCTCGTGTAAAAGACAACATTCTGAGAAGCTAATTTGGTAATTTGTATAACTTTCAGAATAATCTAATGCAATAGTACTTGAATAGTACTTTTTAAATAAGCAAACTGAGGTCCATAGAGGATAATTTATAATAAATAAGTTTATAGTTTAACTTTGAACTAAAAATGAATACTCATGTTTCATATAGGAAAATAAGTATATTTTATGGTTGATTATTTATTGAGAGATAAAATATAGCTCGTGGTTTGTTCTTGTTGTTTTTGTTTGTTTGTTTGTTTTTTGGAGGGGAACCTGTGAAAGGAAAAATTTACATGTAAATAAAGAAAATATCTAATGAAAATAAATAAATAAATAAATAAGCTCCTATCAATAAAATATAAATAATTATTATATTGATAAACCATCTTATTGTTTAAAATTATTCAATTCTATTAACCTATTTCATTGCTTAAAATGATATTTGACAAGTTGTTCTCCTTTGTCTGTATATATGGGAATTGACATTCTGAGAAGAAAAAGCTGTCTCCCATCTCAGATCAGTTGGTCACTGTGAGTATCCCCTGGAGGGGCCTTCTTCTGCTGCAACTCATAAATCATATAATTTCTGCCCGATTTTGTCATGCTAAGTAGTTATAAACACATCATTAAATGACATGTGATTTATCATTGTACTAGGTAATCTCTGATGGCAAATGTCCTCTAATGCTTTTATTTTTCTATAAAATTGT
The DNA here is from genome assembly GCA_019843815.1 of Montemys delectorum. Lineage (NCBI taxonomy): Eukaryota > Metazoa > Chordata > Mammalia > Rodentia > Muridae > Montemys > Montemys delectorum. The sequence goes on along the minus strand of JADRCD010208205.1, from coordinate 1,481 downwards.
AACAGCTTAATAGTGATTTCTAGAAATTAAAAGTGAGTAATGAATTTTAAATCATACAACAGTATCAGAATATTTTGAATGTATTTGCCTAGAGTACATCTGTGTTGTTTCCCATTTCCTTAAGTTGAAAATGTGTTAGGATAAATTCTGTAAACAACTTGAAAAAGCCACAGAGCTCTGTACTCTTTTCTTAATTGTTACTCAGCTTGGTAAAATTTTCTGAGCTAACATTCACTGTTATAGTTATATTGTTCTTTCTTTTTAACCCAACATTTAAATATTACAAGTATACAGAAAACAATGTGGTATTCCATAAGAATGAAACTATCGCAGCATCACATCTACCATTGTAGCAAGCCTAGACAAACTCAACTATTGATTAATTTCACTATTTGAATCAAGATCTCAGAAAAAAATATAACAAATACATACCTTAAAAATGGTTTCCAATGATCTATAAATACATATCTAGTATTCATGGAAATTCCTCATTTTCATCTTTCCTTTTCCTGCTTAATAATGATGTCACATAGAGAAAGTAAATGCCCTTTTGATATATAAACAAACTTCTCTAGCTATGTCCTCTTTTTATCTTGTACAAATTTCTTTTATTCTAGAATGCTCAAAAATACTTTTTATCGATATGCTTGTGCATCCATATGACTGTCATTAAAAGTGGTATTGAGAACAGAGATAGGAAAGCCTGGGTATACAGAGGGCCCTTAACAAAAAACAAAACAAAAAAAAATTGAAGAAATGAGGAAAGCAGGAAAGAAAATGAACTTTGAATAGGAATATAATTCCGGAAAATCTAACCCACCAGTGTTAAATGTCTGCAGACCTTTTAGCATGTATACTTTTGAATTCTTAAACACATATGTACATGTTTAATTGTCCTATTGACATTTAGTGGCATTGAGATTTTGCTGTTAATTTCCTTAATATGGTCTGGAACTCTTGTCAGAAACATTTAAATGTTATGGAATAGGTAGGTGGCATTTTACTATGCTAGTAGCAGATTTCAAGGTTAAATTCTCCATTAACAAACAGATAGTTTATAAAATAACGTTTTTATTTATTGTTTAAAAATTTCATGCAATATATTTTAGTCATATACTTTTCTCTCCACAAATTTCTCCCAGACCTTCTGCACCTTACTATCTGCCCAAATCTCCTAGTGCTGAGAAACTGTCATGAATCGGGATCAAGGACAGAGACAAAAAGGAAGCCTCCCGGACTAGGAGGTTAGGTTATAATAGTTTATTTATATATAAGTAGCAATAAACAAGTAAATGGCGGAATGGGATCGTACTTGTTCACACACACACACACACACACACACACACACAAACGCGGGCTTCACTAAGCTCCGGTCTAGCCCGATGGTGGCGCTTAGGTAAGGCTTGCAAAACATCTCCTGCTGCTTTTTGGTTCTGCTGGAGCTGGATCCACACAAGGCAGGGACCTTCTCATTTGGCAGC
>JADRCD010208202.1:0-15739 GCA_019843815.1 Montemys delectorum | reverse complement strand
CCTAAAACATTGGAAATCAACAGGGAAGATGTAAGTGCTTCTTTGCTGGTGTAGAGTGGCAGTGGTTTTCATTGAAGAAGATCTGAGGTTTCTGTTGGGCTCTGCTTGATCTGAGAGAATGCCTGGTTAGTAAAATCACCACCAAGGGTAGTCCTTTGTCCTGATTTTGGAGTTGATTCTATGCAAATTAGTAACCCCAACAATTATTTGGCTCTTCTGTCAATGGGAACACACGATCCTCTGAAAGTGGACCAGTGAGTGAGTCCATATTAGAACATTTCAGGGAAATTAATAGATTGCTGGTTCTTCACCCACTATGGTGTTCACATCTGTAGTGGCTATTCCTGGCTGTCAAGTTGACTATATCTGGAATGAACTACAATCCAGAATTGGAAGGCTCACCTGTGATCCTAATCTGGAGGCTGGGAGATAAGAGTTTCTAAACTGGATCTTGGCATGGAGATCTTGAGGCATAGTGGCTATGAAGATTAAGACAGGGAGATCTCTGAGTTCAAGGTCATCTGGGACCAAAGCAAGTCCCAGATTCAGTCCTGGTGGCACACACCTTTAATCTGTACTACACCTTCTGCTGGAGACTTTACATAAGGACATTAGAAGAGGGAAGATTCACACTCTCTTCTTTACCTTGCTTGTGGGACTGAGCAACTGCTAGATCCTTGGCCTTCCATTCACAGCTGCTGCTGACCATTGTTAGAGAGTTGGACTATAGACTGTAAGTCATCAACCAATTCCCTTACTATATAGAGACTACCCATAAGTTCTGTGACTCTAAAGAACCCTGACTAATACAGCATCCAAACATTGATTTGATTTTTCTATATGCAGTGGGCTGTTTCAAAATGACATTTCCCCTCTCCTTTGTTATCTCAGGGAAAGCTAGCTACTATTTGTAAGTCTCAATCTGTGTAAATATAATAATATAACCTGATGATGTAGGGTCTTGAGTACTGAGGGGGCTCACTCTTTAAGCCTGGAAGGTCGCTGGGCAGTGGTGGCGCACGCCTTTAATCCCAGCACTTGGGAGGCAGAGGCGAGTGGATTTCTGAGTTTGAGGCCAGCCTGTTCTATAGAATGAGTTCCAGGACAGCCAGGGCTACACAGAGAAACCCTGTCTCAAACAACAACAACAACAACAACAACAGAACAAAAACAAAAACAAAAAGCCTGGAAGGTCACCCAAGAAGATTACAGACCACTTGACAGGGTTTCAAGTTGGTCCTTCTGTCCTGCTAGATGGGTACATGCCCTACTAGCCTCTGAATTAAAAGATGTGCAAGATGGTGCTTCCTGTTTACTGCAGGCCAGGTGGACAAACGAACCAGGAACATGCTCAGAGAGCAAGGTAACATCCTACTGGCTCCTGAACTTCCAGGGAAAATTGAGGCACTCATCAGTTAAGAGGGCAGGTACCTAGCGTGTGCCATCTCCCCCGACCCCCAATTTTAAATTGGTCAGTAAGATCCACGCTGGCCATGATCAGTGGTTGGAAAACAGGTGGAAAGGAACTTTGCCTTTGATGAGGCTCAGATTAAAATGCAAGGGAGAGTCAAAATACCTGTAGGCATCTAAAGCTTCTCATGAGTGTGGCCATCTTTGTAGCTTCCAATGTGGGCTCTGCTTGCCTTTGCCTTTCTCCTAGCCTAGCCTGCCTACGACCTTACAACATCTCAAAGTGGCATAGTCCGGAAATCTATGGCAAGTTTATAGAGATTGGAGGTATGTTTTGGGTTTAGAAAACTGTAGAAGTTAGGAGAATCTTGGGATGGCCACAGGGCCAATAGCTCTTAGAATTGAGATGGCATTGACCGTAGACTAACTGGTCAGAGGAGTTCACTTGGAAAGAATATGTGTGGTAATTGGTAATATCAGCTTTAATGACTGAGAACTCTAACATGTATGAAGGAGGGCCATGGTTTGGTTCCCAAGCACCTACATATTGGCTCAGTAACTCCAGTTCAGGACATCCAGTGCCTTCTTCTGGTCTCCTCCAGCACCAGGAATGTACATGGTGCACAGACAAACATTCCAGCAAGATTCTCATAAACATAAGTAAAGATAAATAAAGATTATAAAAAGAAAAATGGTACTAATGCCTGGGTCTTGAATCATAAAAAAGAGTCACTCTTCTCAAGCGTAGTAAAGCCTATGGCCCCACAGGAAGCATTTCCCAGGTGCTTCCTCCAATGTCACTCTCAGTATTCCAAGCCTTTGACACCCCAAGACGAGAGTCTGCTTGTATCTGGAGAAGTTGTCACAAGTTCACAGGACGGTTTTAGAGGTGGGCTGGTCAACCAGCGGCCTCCCTTTCCCTACCAGTGCCTGACCTCAAAGTCAGGCTGTGTTCTTATTCCTCATTGGCCGAGAGGTACGTAGCCCTCCGACTAACTGCTTAGAGAGGTAAACTGAGGATGGATCCAGTAGGCTAGTTGGGGTGTGTCTATGGAGCATGGCTGCCAGCCACATCATCCTCACTTTCATGGTAAATTTTATCAGCTAACCTGATCTGTTCTTCTGGGCAAGTTCCTGTTTATCCTCTACAGAGAAAGGCCTTTTTGTTGAAAATCCCAAGCACGGAGCTTTCCAGAATGTGTTGTTGGGCACAGCTTTATTCTTTGATCCCTTCAGAAGATTAAACTCTGGCTGGTGTTGGCTGCCAGGTCAAGCGAAACGGGTGGAGGGCAGTGAGGAAAGCCATTGTTTGAGTCCAGGCAGCTTGGAGCCTGGCACTCTGTCCTTCCTTCCCTGTCTTTAGCTCCTCCTCTTACTCTAGGAACCTGGATGGGGGAAGAAACACCTGCCTTTGTGTCCTTGTCAATCCATACTTCTCGCCTCCACGCTCCTATGCGTGAAGGAAGTCCGACCTGGAGTCAGTAGTGTTTTTTGTCCCGAGTCTCATGACCTGTATTGTGAAACTGTAGCTTTTCTTTGTATACGTGATCGATGTCTTTTTTTTCTTTCTATAAAAAAAGTATAGTGGTGCCACATGTATCTGTGTATGGGTGCATGAGTATGTATGTGTGGTGTGTGATAAAAGGGTACTTGTGTATGTAGGTGCACACACATGGAGAACACATTTACCTTTGTACCTTTAGTTGTATGTATGTTGTATTCGAGTTTATGGAAGGACCATACTATTGTGTGTACCTAGAAACCAGAAGACGAGAATATTGTGTGTCTTCCTTTATCATTCTCTACTTTATTCCCTTGAGGCAGGATCTCTTACTGAACATGGAGCTAGGCTGTCAGCCAGCATAGACCCAGCGCTGGTTTCATATAGACACATACAAACATGCACACACATGACCACACGTACATAGTCTTTGCCGGGTCTTTTATGTGAATGCTGAAGATTTGAAGATTCAAACTCAGGTCCTCGTTTGTACAGCAAGCACCTTACCAAATGAGCCCTTTACTCTATCCCACACACCTCATTTTCTATCTAACCTAGGAAACCTTCAGAATGCCTCTGTAAACAGAAGAGCTTTTATGGCATATGAGAACGGTCGTCTTGGTTTCCTTCCAAAATGGAGGCATGATGCATCTGGGCATGGTTGTTGGCCCAACGATTCATTCACTACAGGAAGTGAAAGTTTGCATGACATCACCATGGGGTTATTTCTTGTTGCTGTAATTAGTAGACTAGCAGGAAGTCGCTGGACAGATGATTCTTGGCAGAGCAGACCATTAGGCCAAGAAAGAGGCCTGGAGAGGGAACAGCATTTTACATGTTCAGACTCCTCAGGGAAGAATCTGGAGGGCCACAGACATCCCTGGGAACAGGGCTGCCTCTTGCTTGTATGGACATAACTCTCTCAAGCCCCTTTCCCATGGCCACCCCAAAGCCACGCTGCCCTGACCAGCTTTGGTGTCAGATATGTCCAGGGTACTACACCATCACTCAGTGAGTGAACTGTGACTTGGGAACAGGCTTTGCCTCTCAGACCCCAGGCACTGAGGTGGCCAAGCACAGAGGGCAGGGCAGGGCAGGGCAGAGTGAGGTACCCACAGAGGAACTAGATGAAGAAGGTTCCTGGGAGGAACTCTGGTTTCCAAGACCAAAAAGCAGCATTGGCTCATCTTTTAGGTCAAGCGGTAGAGGATGTGGGGGGGGGGGGCATCCTGAGCTGACTGAAGGAGTCCTTGTTAGGGAAACTGGGACTGGAACTCTGGTTTGGGGAAGATGCAAGGTGTCAGGGTTGGTGTGTTATGTCCCTATTTACAAGGTTCTCTGGTTTGTAAGACTCCTGAATGTGGAACAGCAAGAGGGAAGGTTGGCTATGGGCTGTTTGGTCAGGCATCCTGGATTTTCTTTTAGTGGAAATAGAATGCTCATTGGTCATTTTATCTATTTTTATGGCCGTATTCTCATTAGTGTTTCTATTCATTGTCCTCTGTAGAGGTGGCATTGAGGCACAAGTGTCCACTTGAGAGAATTTTCTTGCCACCTATATAGCCTTCCCACTTCTTAGCACCCCTGTGGTGGTTTTTGGTGATTCTGTGGATTTGTAGTGTTTGAAGATACCCTGTTTTTTTATGGCTGGGTTGGCAGTGTCCCGAGCAGTATCCACCAGACCTCAGTCTGTGTCATTATCTGGTTTATGCAGTTATAGAATGGTGGAGGCTGATAACTTACAGTGAATAGAAATTGACTAGCCTATAGTTCTGATGGCTAGGTCAAAGGTCTGGGGTCAAAGGACCCAGTGTGATGAGGGCCTCGAGCTCAGCCATTCCACATCAGAAAAATAAAAAAAAAGGAAGGAAAGCAGATTAAAAAGGGGGCAGAGCTTGCCTCCCCCCTCCCTTTCTTTTCTTGCCTTTCCCTAAACTGGAATCTGAACCCTAGGAGGGAGGTCACTGCCCTTGGCCTTATCTGTTCTAGAATCATCCTCCCAACTCTCCGTCCAGGGAGAACCTTCTGTATATTTATGCTTGGGAAGACATTTCAATCTTACTGTATTTGAAATGTGGGAGTCCCTGGCGTATTCTAGCTGTAAGGCTTATGTAGGGTGCTTGTGTTAAAATAGTCCCCTCTTTTGTGTTCTCGCTTCCTTAAAGTCATTTTTTGTTGTTGTTTTCTCTTAAAAGATTTATTTTATTTTTAAATATGCTTGTATGAGTATATGCACACGAACACAGGTGCCTGTGGAGGTATTATATTAGATCCTGCTGGAGCTGGGATGGCAGGTAGTTAGTTATAAATTGCCTATTTTAGATGCTGGAAACCAAACTTGGTTCCAGTAAGGACTATACATGCTCTTAACCCATTGAGCCATCTCTCTAGTCTGTTTTGTTCTCAACCAAATCTACTGTTGATGTTTCATTTCGGCAGTGGGTCCACCTGAGGTCCCTTGTCATTTTCCTGGCTCCGTGTAGAAGTCTGGGGGATTAACTTTCTGGATTCTTTTCTCATGACCAATGAGAAAAGAATGATGGATCCAGGTTCTCATTTTCAGTTTCCTGGGCTCTGCATGTGGTGGTCAAAGTCAGACAAATTCATGCTTCTGCAGACAGCCCCCGTCTTTGGAGCTCACATGTAGACAGGCCCGTCATGTCTCTCCAGATGTGTCACAAAGCCAGTGAGGGTTTGGGGGAGAACCTCCAGGTGTCAAAGGAAAGGGCAGACAGACCCAGCTTCAAGGCAACACGTCATTCCCAGACAGAGGCCCGTCCGGTTTGGCTAACTCAGGCAGTGCACTGTGACTTCTCCCCTACTTAGACCTCACTATCTTGTTGAATCAGCAACTGTTGAGGAAGAACAGCCTCAGGGCACTATGAAATAAATACCTGGTAGAAAGGCTAAGGCAGCAGGAAGTAGTGTGCAAGGTTCTTAAAGGGACAGCAAGCAATTACTGGAGGATAAGAAAAAATTTAGTGCTTTGGTTTCACAATGCTCCCTGAACCACAGTTATTTTAGTGTTGAAAGAGCAGTGGTTGCTGTAAAGGATAGCTCCCAGCCAGGTCTTTATGGCCTTACTAATACTGCAAGCAAGATGTCTTTAACATGCTGTACGCAGAGGATCCTTTGTCACTCCAAGTCTCTCACACACTTATATGTGTGCCTTGAACATGACCTTGAACTTCTGATCCACTTTTTTCTACCTCCCAAGATTCAGGAGTTCTAGGTCTACACCACTACATCTGGTTTATGGTGCCAGCATGACCAGAGTTGGGACTGCTGCTGGCATCTAGGGTGCATAGGTCAGGAATGCTAACAAACACAGCAGAATGCATAGAACAGTTTCTACCTCAAAGACTTGCCCCATGCAACACATTATCGGTGCTTAAGCTAGGAGAGCCTTTGGTACTCATGGCGCTTATAGAATTGTCAACATCTCATAGCCACTGAATAGTTTGGGGATGGGGCCCAAGGAGTCCACATCTGGACTGTAGAGTTAAGAGCAGAACCCTCTGTCACTGAGGTTCAATGAGAGAGGATCAGCATCCAGCTCTTGGGCCACTCAAGTCATCATGACCCTTGCTTGGTACCTGGCAGCAAGTCTGAACACAAACCATTTTATATGCCAAGTCCCAACAAACCAATATTCTCTAAGAATCTGTGGATGAAGTCTGTCAAACTTCACTTTATGCCATAAATCCCTACACGAATCAAGGTTATTTGATTTGCTTCATAAAAAGTGTTTGCTGGATAGGAGAGGTGGCTCAGTAGATAAAGCCACATAAGTGTGAGTACCTGAGTTTGAATCCTCAGAACCCATATAAAATGCAGTGTCTATAATCTCAATGATCCTACCATGAGATGAGAGACGGAGAATCCCGGGAAGATCATAGGGCAGCTAGATAGCTTGGTGTATGTAGCAGCAAATGAGACCATCTCAAATAAGCTAGGTTCAATGCCTCAGGTTATCCTCATACATGCTTCCTCTGTGTGTGTGTGTGTGTGTGTGTGTGTGTGTGTGTGTGTGTGTTTAAAACTGTAAAAAAAAAAGTGTTTTCCCATACTAGTTGGCTTTTTGTTTGTTTGTTTGTTTTGTTCTTTGAGACAGGGTTTCTCTGTATAGCCCTGGCTGTCCTGGAACTCACTCTGTAGACCAGGCTGGCCTCGAACTCAGAAATCCACTTGCCTCTGCCTCCCAAGTGCTGGGATTAAAGGCGTGCGTCACCACTACCCGGCCTGATTCTTTATGTGTCCATTTTGTGCTTGTCCATGGGTAAGCAATGTGGATCCCATAGATTAAATCAGGTATATTTGAGCTTTTTTTCTAAAACAGATATCGCTAGTAGTAGATGAGTTTGCAAATCTGTACCAACAGCAGTAGCCTCTGCAATTTTGCAAAGAGGAAAAAAATCTTGAGAATCATGGTTCACTTGACTTGGCCAAGCCTGTTTTGGGATCCACCATGGCTGTGCTCCCTTCCCTAACAATGTGTTCTCCAAAGGTAGAATCTCAGTTGTTTGTCATTCTGCTATATCTGTCTATCTGGTGTATCCATCAGTTTAAGTAATGACTTAAGCCGGGTGGTGGTGGCACACGCCTTTAATCCCAGCACTTAGGAGGCAGAGGCAGGCGGATTTCTGAGTTCGAGGACAGCCAGGGCTATACAGAGAAACCCTGTCTCAAAAAAAAAAAAAAAAAAAAAAAAGTAATGACTTAAACAACTTAAATAATGATTTCCAGAACTGTAATCAATGTTTTTGTTAATGAGTTGGGACCTTGTAAGCTAATGCACATGCAGCGCAGGGGCAGGTGTATCCTGAGTCTCAGAGAACAACCTTTTCTCTGGTTTAACTTTTGCAGCAGTGCAGAGCATGTTGCCCTGGGCTTGTTCATGTGCCTGACCAGAAACCTGCAGGTGGTTGGGAGGTAGGGCGTACCTCTTGGTATTCAGTGGGCCATAGCATTGGGAGCCACCAGAAATTAGCATCTGGTACTTCCTTGTTGCCTTTTTGCATGGGCTGGTTTGGGGTTGGATTTGGCATATGCAGTTGTATCCTTGCAACTTGGGAGACACTCCACCCTAACCTCTGATCTACTGCCCTGGCCCTGCTGTGTCTGTCACATCTATGTGCGGCATGATGATTGCATTGACCTACTGCATATGAAAGTCGCCAGGTTCCCTCTCTGGTCTTCCTTCTGGTTCTGGCTTGCTAGCTTTCAGTGGCCATCTATGCCAAGGAGTTTTAAGATGTGTTTTGATATCGTGGTCTGCATCTCTGTAGTTTGCAAAGTTGAGTTAGTTTGCTGATCTCTTCATTCTTGGAAGGAAGATTCCTGGACTCTGGTTCTAGGATTTCTCTATTGGCTTGAGGCTTCGGTTGCCATTGTTCTACTAGTGAGCTTCACTTTTGTGATTTCCTCTGGAAACCTGGCCTACTTGTCCATTCTTGGCTACTTTGGCTGGCTCTTGTGGCCACTCGCTCCATTTTCCTTTGAGTCTCAGATTTTTACTGTGCTCTTTCTAGTCTTGCTCCCATCTCCTTGTTCAGTGGTTGAAGTCTTGGATGCTGGATTGATGCCCTGTTGGCTTAGGCTGGAGCTGACTTTTGCTAGCCAACTGCCCCTTCCTCAGACAGCAGGCAGTTCACAGAGTATGTGGTGTTCGTTTCTTGGTTTCTCCAGCATGTTCCAACCCTCTGGCCCTCTTCTCTAGTGTCATGCCCAAACTGTCTGTCAGCCCAGCTATTTCCTCTCACCAGGACCTCCCCTACAACTTACAGACTACGGGACTTGCAGAACCCTCCCTGGGACACTGAACATTTGAGTGTGGAGGGAATAGCTTCTACATAAAGTAAGCTGAGAGAAGAAATCACCACAGGGAGACAGTGGGAGGAAACAGGTAACTTTAAAAAAAAAAAAAAAAAAAGTCTAAAAAATTATTTTAAAATTCTTGCCTAAGAGCAATTTGAGACATGGCAGAAAAATTGAGAAAATGGTATGTGCCTGGGTGTCTCCTATCCAAACTTTATTACTAGCCTCTTCAGTTATGGTCATGTTTGTTACAGTTAATGAGTCAGTGCTCACACATTGTTAATAACTAAAGACTATATTATATTTGGAGAGGGTGGTCTTTTCTGCCAATTTTGTTAAATTCCTCTGTTGGGGCCCCTGTGAGAAAAAGGAGATAATTTCATACCCCTGGTTTCTGTTCAACTTCCTGTTTTGGGGGGAGGGCGGAGGTTAATCAATAGACCATCCAGTGTGATCCTTTATGAGTTGGGCAATGTTAAAGTCTCCTCCTGGTTAGTAGTGCCCTCTCTCCTGGCCTTGGAAATCACTGGAAACTTTGAACACATGCCCTTTTGGTTGTTATAAATGCTTTGTGGGTCAGACCTCTCCTGATTCTGACTTTCAAACCTGAAGATTGCTGTGATAATTAATATCAGTAGAAGGGGCTATTGGCTATTCCAGACTGTTCTGAGACGGGATTGGGTGTTACCCTGGCAAGCCTAAGGAAGGGGAAGTTAGCTGTGAGTGACCAGCCTTCAGGCTGTCCTGGAATGGTGTTCTGGGAGGGTGCCTGCTGGGGGTGGGGAGCTGCTCTGCCTCAGGCCCTTTCGTGAACTCTGGTCCATTCCTGTAAGTATATCTCTGAGCTGTAGATCCAGGAGACAGAGAAGATTAGAAGCATAACTGAATTGTATAAGGTCACATGCAGGAATCCACAAAACCTAAGACTTCAGATACTGGGGGTTAAGTGGTAGGCAGGGTTTGAGAGCTCACAGGGTCAGTCCCAGGTAAGGCTCCTGGGTGCATGCTGCCTGTGCTATGTTTCTTGTTTCATTGTAGCCCACAGCCTGTGTTGTGGAAAGAACATTCTCATTTTTATTGACCACTAATCTAGTACTGGCAGTTGACCCAAGGCCTTGAAATTGCTGTTCTCTTGCTAGAACCTCCCAAGGAGCTGGGATTACAGGCTTGCACCACCCTGCCCGTCTGCTTTCTAGGTTGCTATTTTGAGAGAAAGAGGATGCGCCTATGTGTGTTAAATTGATGTTTTCCTTAGTTTTAAGTTAGTAGCTTTGTAAATCCCTGGACATAAGACTTTTATTTAGAGTGGTAACTAGAAACAGTTCATCTGGTCAGAAGAAACACAGCCTCCATAGTTCAGGAAGGTCATTGGAGCAGAACTCTGGATCCACCATAACCCTTCCTTCCCAGAATCCTCTGGAGTTGGGGTCACCAGGGCTTATTGCCTGGCAACAAAATTCACTTGCAGTGTTGCATCTTCCTCTTCCTGTGGCTTCTGCTTATTGTATATGCCAGCTGAGGTGAGGACCATCCAGTTGTATGGAGTGGTGGATACCCATCTAACACTGCTTGGCACCACAGGATGGGCCTTTGGAATGGTGGGCCCTCTTTAAAGTGGTCAGATGAAACCGCTGCCCAGGGAGATGGTTTCATAGGCTGTGTACGCTGGACTCCTTTCTGACAGGTGGCAAGTACTTAGGGGGTGGACACAGGTGTGTAGAGTCAGACTTGGTGAAACAGGTGCCCCTCTGGTGTTTCATGTTGGATCCAGCCAAAGGGAAAAAGTCAGAGCCCTCTTCCAGCTAAGCTTGCTAATGAGACCTTGGCAACCTGAGCTCTAGATGGCAAGATTTGAATGGTTTGGGAATTATAAAATAGCTGAAGATGGTTCAGTGAGTTGTTTTATTTCTCCACACCAAGTTTCCCAACAAGTAGCCTTTCCCAGTGGTGTGGTGCTTCTATGATATTCACTGAAGTCTGGGCTTTGGGCAATCCGGGTTGTCCTGTAGTTTGTCTGTCTCATGATTAGCCTAGGCAATAGTGTGAGTTTTATAGGAGGCAGTTTACCTATGAGAATAAAACCCAGAACGTGACCAGTCGGTTTCATACTGCCCTTGTAGCAGGTATTCTTAGGGAGGTGGTAGTGTCATTGAAAGGAGCTCTCCTTGCACTGAAGCTTTGTGGTCACCCTGAGCTTTGGGAACTTGGTGGCATCGCCACTGACCAGTCCTTTCCACAGTCGTCACCAGGGAGGACTCGTGGGAGCAGTGAGGAGGAAGTCAGCCTGTCCTGGCTTCTCCTGTTCACCTCAAGGCATTTTTTAAAAGATGCCAAGAGCTATGCCACTCTCTTTCTTGGGCCACCGTTAGAAGTAGCGATGAAGTAGTTCTTGTTACAGCTCAGGATTCCCAAATGTGATGGTTCAGGTGATGCACCCCGCACCACGTGCCCAGCGTACAGTGTCATCTGTCAGAGGTGCAGCCATTGTCTTCCTTCCACGATCTTTTCACTGCAAAGATGCTGCCTAGGTGTCACCAGCACTGCCCAGCCATCTTGCCAGTCTTTCTCTCTCTCTCTCTTTCTCTGCTCTCCATCCCTCATGTCTCCACAAGCATGATGGTATCACTTCATGCCCTTGGGAACACAAAAGCCTAACCTTCTGTTGGTCCTGATGCCCAATGTGTAGGGCTCCTCTTTCTAGAGTCTTGCTCTGTGAAGTTGGGAGTGTGAGTGCAGACATGGCTCAGTAGAGAAGTGGCCCCTTGGGCCTTTGCTTCCACTATACTAATAGAAGCTGAAGCATGAGGACTTGGCTTCTGATAGCCTTCCATCTAGAGCCTTGGGAGGATGCCTTCCTCCTCCAGTACTTTGGTCCTGCTTTAGCATAAGAGACAAATGGCTCGGTCTCTACTCTCCACTTTATATTGGAGCTCCTACTTACTTCCCACTGCAAAATCCACAGGAACAAACTCCCTGGGAACATGCCCTATTTATCCAAAAGTGCCACTCCTTTGAGAGGACGGGAATAAGCAGCCAGGTGGGCATCCCAATGTTGAGTTTTCCCTGGATTCTTTGCAACATTTAAAACTATCACATATCCAGGAGTCAACACAAATCATGAGAGTGTACAGCACACTGAGTTCTCAAAAGTGCAAACAGGCCCTTATTGGGTGGGCCTCACAGCTTCCCTTGGATTCTAGTGAGAGAGAGATTCACCTCCCCAGCAAGGCCAGATCCCGGGGATGCCATCAGAGAGCTTCTCTGAAGCAGCTGCCTGACCCACAGAGGAGCCTGTCGGGGCGTGGGGAGAGCAGAGTGTGTTTCCTAGAAGCAAGCATTTCATCACCAAACAGCAGTTCTCCTAGGCATGTCTTGTTTTATACAGAGCAGTCGTAGGTTAGCTGCAGGTGCACTTAAGATAATCATTGCAGAATAGTCTCTGCTCATTAAGTAGTAAAACCAGTGGGGTGGAGAACCTTGGGAAACTGAAATGTTAAAACGTAAAACTTCACCAAGAAAGAAGAAAAGAACAAAACCGTCTTTGAGGTAAGCAACTAAACCAGAAAGGGCTCATTCTTCATCCTGCTTCCTATGGCCCTAGGCAGAAGCCCTACCTCCCACCTTCTGTGGGCAGAGGGGAGCCAAGGTAGATAAAGGGACAAATTGGAGTAGCTAGAGATGGGAAAAATCAACATGCGGTTAGTAGCTGTAACCACAGGGAAACCCAAGTTGAGTTGTTCCCACTCTACTTAACAGGATCATAGGATCCTGAGGGGCTGGAGAGACAGCTCTGTGTGTAAAGGTGATTGGAGTTTGGTTCCTAGAGCCCACGTGGCACATGGTAGAGAATACTTTGGCAAGTTATCCTATGACCTCCATGTGGGTATAAACACATTCAGCCCATAAATAAATGTAGTTAAATATTTAATTAATAAGAGTGTGATTAGATAGCTCAGTAGGTAAAAATGCTTGCCACCAAGTCTGAAGAGCCTGAGTTCAGTTCCCAGAACCCATATGAAGAACGGAGAGAAAGTCCCATGATTTTCCTCCCACCTTTACTTCTAGGCCGTGTCATGCATGGATGCCTACTTCCTACTTTTTAAATGGATACTTTTTTTTTTTTTTTTTTTTTAAGAGCCCAGTCCTAACACAGGTCTGAGCTCATGGCCAGGGTCTAAAGCAAGCGTGGCACCCGCCATTCCATCCTCTCCTTGTTCTTCACTGTTGGACTTAACAGGTGGCCTACCTTCAGTTGGAACCACTTACTTTCTTTTCGAGGGCAGAGGCTTACATTGCTAAGTTAGGAAGTTGGGGACTGTTCTGTTCCAAGTGATACAGTCTGACTCAGGTTCGTTTTCTCTGCCAGTTAAAGAATGAAAAAGGCAGGAAGAGTCCAAAATGCAGCAGGTTACAGCAGCAGAGCAGTCTCAAACACTATAGACAGAACCAACAGTCGAAGAAAGACGTTTACTGGGGGATGCGGAAACACTCACGCAGCTGACACACAGAGAAAAAGACCCTCTGCGAAGCCAAGAGGGGACCTCCCCCCCACCCCCCCACCCCCATCTCTTCTTGAGGGCTGGGGGTTAGAGTCTAGCAATTTTCCTCCCCACATTTAGGGTTGCCCAGTCTGAAGACACAGAGGGTGGTTGATTGGTCCGCAACTGTGTATGACACTCACTGATCCAGCCTCAGACTTGTTGAACCAGTCCATCAGCGGGAGTCCAGCTGGTGGGAGACAAAAGTTGCCAGGCTTTGGTCTGAAGTCAGGAAATTGAGAAAGAAGCTGGCCTTCTTGGAGATTCGTCACCTTTATTACCTCAGTCATGGTGGACCCTCTCCCTGTCTGTTGCCTACCCGGGAGTCTAACTCCTCGTCTTTCACCATCACTGGAAAGAGAGAATGGAATACCGGTCCTCGTGGTTGGCCTTGTTCATGTGAGAAGAGTGCTTGCAGAATGGCCCACTGGCACCTTAACCATGGGGCAGAGACTAGGTAGACAGAAATAGCCCACAGAATGAGTCTATCTAGTCTAATAAAGATGACACTCTATCTTTGGAGAGCATGATGCCGCCTGCCCCTTCTCTCTCTTATATACCTGTCATTTGGTCCTCTCTCTTGAGGTACCCTCTGCTTAAATGCCTTGAACTGTGTGAGATGTTTACAAGTTCATGACCCTTGCAGAAAGTAAGACAAGCTATTGGCAGAGGTTTATTACTTTCTATGCATTTTAAGAAGCTGAATTTTATACAAAGGAAACCATGAGCTATACAGTTAGGGGCAGAGAATTGGGTCACCTTAGCATCCCTATGCAGGGCGATGGATGCTGCAGCCCGAGAAGTGGCCGGTGAAGGCTGGAAATGGGTCCCCTACCCTTCGGTTTCTTTGTCAGAGAAGGCTCTTGAGAGTAGTCTAGCTTTGAGAATCCTGTAACGAGCACACAGGGAAGCCCTTACCGCCTGATGTCTTTGTTTACATTAGAAGTTTGTCCTATCTGAATGAATTCACAAAACTTTACATTCCTCTTAAAACTGTCATCCACAGAAAACACCACAATATTTTAGGTGATGTAGCTAAACCCCTATTGAGTTTGCACTCTCTGTGAGTTGATAAATCGTATAGATTCACTTGGTAGGAATCAGCAATTTTATGTGGCAATTAATTTTTTACTACTCAACCAACGGAAGCCAAAGGATGAGAAATTTGTCTTTGTGCTTATTGAGAAGAACTAGGAAATTCTGTGTAAGGAATGTCATGTGGTCCAGCATCCTCCATTGGTTTCTTCCCCTGGTGAGGGCAGAGGCAGTGAACAAGTGCTCGCTCCTCTTTGGGATAGGATGAGCCTTGTGGTATGTTTACAGATGTAGCTTGAAGATAAACCCAATCCAGATTTCTTCAAGATGTGCCCAGATGTGTCCAGCAAACTTTCTGTAGAGGGTGATCATGTGGCTGAGGTAGCTTGTGGGTCTTTCTTGCTGGGGCTAGTGGAAGTTGTGCAGTGTCATGGGGCTGTGTCAGCTAAGGTCTGTCAGGGCAGCTGTTCAAGGCTTGAGCACTGCTTCCCAGGGCATCTGCTCTCCAGGACACTGCTGATTGTCCTGGCTGGGAGTGACTTTGCAGGGCCTGGTCCAAAAAAGTGATCTGAACTCAGCCAGCCTCCCAGAGAGAGAGAGGCCCAACAGGAAAGCAGGTACTCAGTGAGCCCAGTGAGCCTTTTCCAGAGGCTCGTCATGTGCAGCACACCGGAGCTAAGTGCTCTAGTTGGCTTCACTAGAAACTCTACTAGCCAGGCAGTGGTGGTGCACACCTTTAATCCCAGCACTTGGGAGGCAGAGAGAGGCAGGAAGACTTCTGAGTTCCAAGCCAGCCTGGTCTACAGAGTAAGTTCCAGAATAGCCAGGACTACACTGAGAAACCCTGTGGGGGAGGGGGAGAAGAAAAGAAACTCTACTGTATGATGAGTTACGTCTGTTCCCAGGGGCTTCCTAAGAGTTTCCAAAAATAATGGCACTTTCCCCATTTCACAGATTTTATTTTAGAGGGAGGTGTGTGTGTGTGTGTGTGTGTGTGTGTGTGTGTGTGTGTGTGTGTGTGTGTGGTCTCTTTGGTTTGTTCATTCATGTTCCTGATAATGTGTTGAGACTTTCAAGTTTTGTTCTGAAGCTCCACCTTTAGGCACACCCCTTCCCTCTTTGAGATAAGGTGTCTCTCATTGGCCTGCAACTTACCAAGCAGGCTAGGCTGGTTGGCTGGTTGACCCAGGAATCCACAGGTTTTCCTGGGATTGCAAGGGCATGCCACCACACCTGGCTCTTCTGGGAACCAAAGCATGGTCCTCCTGCTTACAAGGCTAGCGCTTCACCAACAGATCCATCTACTCAGCCCATAGCTGGGCAGGTTTTCTTCTTTGTGAAAGTGTTGTTTGTGGAAGCCAAGGGCCTGGTCTGTGTCACAAACTCCTGCCCTGTTATATTTTTGTTTGTTTGTTTGTTTGTTTTTTAAAAGCAAATC